>PVJI01021522.1:0-26904 GCA_004026765.1 Micronycteris hirsuta
AGAGGGTGGGAATGGGGCACAGAACAAGTAGCATAAATGGGAGGTAGACAACAGACAGGGGGAGGTTAGAACAGTATAGGAAGTGCAGGAGCAGAAGGACTTATGTGTATGACCTATGGACAAAACTAAAGGGAGGGGAAAGGGGGGGTAAGGGGGTAGGGGGAAAGAAGGGGGGAAGTGGGGCAACTGTAACAGCATAATCAATAAAATATAGTAAAAAAAGAAAAGAAAAAAAGAGAGAGGACCCAAGTAAACACAATGAGAAATGAAAGAGGAGAGATTACAACTGATGCCACAGAAATACAAAGGATTGTAAGAAACTATTATGAAGAAAAATGTATGCCAAGAAATTTGAAAACCTAGGTGAAATGGACAAATTTCTAGAAAAATATTATCTTCCAAAACTCAATGTAGAAGAAAGCCTGAACTAACCAGTAACAGCAGATGAAACTGAAGCAGTAATCAAAAAACTCCCGACACACAAAAGCCCTGGACCAGATGGTTTCACAGGAGAATTCTACAAAGCACTGAAGGAGAAGCTAAACCCTATCCTTCACAGACTATTCCAAAAAATTCAAAATGATGGAAGACTCCCAAACTCTTTTTATGAAGCCAGCATCATCCTAATCACAAAACCAGACAAAGACACAACAAAGAAAGAAAACTTCAGGCCAATATCGCTGAGAAACAGACACTAAAATCCTCAACAAAATATTGGCAAACTTCATCCATCAATACATTAAAAAGATCATACACCATGACCAAGTGGGATTCATCCCAGGGATGAAAGGATGGTACAATATTTGCAAATCAGTAAACTTAATACGTTTAAAGAAAAGCAAAGACAAAAATCACATGATCATATCAATAGATGCAGAAAAAAGTATTTGATAAGGTACAGCACCCATTTATGATAAAAACATTCAGCAAACTGGGAATAGACAGAGCATTCCTCAGCCTAATAAAGGCCTTATATGAGAGACCTACAGCCAACAGTATACTCAATGGGCCAAAACTAAAATCTTTCCCACTAAGATCAGGAACAAGACAAGGTTGTCCACTATCACCACTGCTATTCAACATAGTATTGGAAGTTTTAGACACAGCAATCAGACAAGAAGAGGAAATAAAAGGTATCCAAATTGGAAAGGAGGAAAGTAAACTGTCATTGTTTGCAGATGACATGATAATGCATAGAAAATCCTATAGACTCTTCCAAAAAACTACTTGACCTAATCAATGAATTTGGCAAAATAGCGGGATACAAAGGCAATATCCAGAAATCAAAGGCATTTTTGTGTTCCAACAATGAAACATCAGAAGCAGAAATCAGGAGAAAAATCCCATTTGATATAGCAACAAAAGAAATAAAATACCTAGGAATAAACCTCACCAAGGAGGTAAAAGACCTGTACTCAGAAAACTACACAACACTGAAGAAAGAAATCACTGAAGACACAGACCAATGAAAATACATACCATGCTCATGGATCAGAAGAATCAACATCATCAAAATGTCCATACTACCCAAAGCAATTTATAGATTCAGTGCAATCTCTATCAAAGTACCAATGGCATATTTCACAGATATAGAACGAACACTTCAAAAATATATGGAACCATAAACAACCCTGAATATCAGCTGCAATTCTGAGAAAAGAGCAAAGTAGGAAGGATCATAATACCTGATATCAAACTGTATTACAAGGTCATGGTAATCTAAACATCCTGGTACTGGCATAAAAACAGACATACAGATCAGTGGAATAGAATAGAGAGCCCAGAAATAAACCCAAGTCTCTATGGCCAATTAATTTTTGACAGAGGGAGCAGCAGCGTAAAATGGAGTAAAAATGGCCTCTTCAACAAATGGTGTTGGGAAATCTGGACAGCTAAAGGCAAGAAAATGAAACTCAAGCACCAACTTACAGCATACACAAAAAGAAATTCAAGGTGCATGAAAGACTTAAATATAAGTTGTGACACCATAAAAATCCTAGAGGAAAACATCGGCAGGAAAATCTGACATTCCATGCAGCAACATCTTCACTGACATGTCCCTTAAAGCAAGGGGCATGAAGGAAAGAAAAAACAAATGGGACCTCATGAAAATAAAAAGCTTCTGTATGGCAAAAGAAAACAGTATTAAAATAAAAAGAGAACCAACCGTATGGGAAAACATATTTGCCAATGATATCTCAGACAAGGGTTTGATCTCCAAAATATATAAGAACACATACGACTCCACTCCAGGAAGACAAAAAACCCAATTAAAAATGAGAAAAAGACTTGAACAGACAGTTCTCCAAGGAGGACATACAGAAGGCCCAGAGACATATGAAAAAATGTTCAGCATCACTAACCATCAGAGAAAGGCAAGTAAAACCACAATGAGATACCACCTCAAACCGGGCAGAATGGCCATCTCAAATAAACCGACAACAAGTGTTGGAGAGGATGTGGAGAAAAGGGAACCCTAGTGCACTGTTGGTGGGAATGCAGACTGGTGAAGCCACCGTGGAAAACAGTGTGGAATTTCCTCAGAAAACTAAAAATGGAACTTCCTTTTGACCCAGAAATTCCACTGCTGGAATTATACTATAAGAGCCCTGAAACACCAATCCAAAAGAACCCTTGAACCCCAGTGTTCATAGCAGCACAATTTAAAATAGCCAAGTGCTGGAAGCAACCTACGTGCCCATCTACAAATGAGTGGATCAAGAAACTATGGTACATTTACACAATGGAATTCTACACAGCAGAGAGATAGAGCGAGCTTATACCTTTTGCAACAGCATGGATGGAACTGGAGAGCATTATGCTAAGTGAAATAACCCAGGTGCTCTCACCTTTATCTGGAACAGAATCAACAAAAGAAAAAAGCAAGCAAAATATAACCAGAGACATTGAAATTAAGAACAATCTAACAATAGCCAGAGGGGAGGGGGGAGAGGACTGTGGGGAGAAGGGTTTTCAGGAACTATTATAAAGGACATGGGGACAAAACCAAGTGGGAGTGTGGAAGCAAGGGAAGGTGGTAGGTGTGGGTGGGGTCTGGGGGAGGGGAGGGGAGAAAATGCAGACAACTCTAATTGAAGAACAATAAAGGCAATAAAAATGCAAAAAAAAAATCAGTGGGTATTTATTGAGCATCTACTATGTGTGAGGCCTTATTCCAGCAACTGGGATGCAACATTCAGCAAAATAGAGAACATGGTAATCGTGATGCTCACAGAAATGGTTGAAAATGGAGATAACACTTTTCTTTTTGGCACTTTTTGTTTTGAGAATCAAATCTTGTTATTTTGGTGACCATGTTATGTGTGTCTTTTAGAGAATGATGGCTAAAATACCTGCTATATTCACCACAAAGCCTAGTGCCCTAAGCTTAGCTCTCCCAGTTTTTGTGCTATTTGCACAGGGCATGTCCTTCTTTGAGTGGTTTATATGTTATGTGCACATGGTATTCTAAGCCTGTCTGGCCTCTAGGTCTCTGTCTTCCACCAGGTCCTCTATCTACCTCCCCAGTGCTTTAATTTAAGCCATCATCACCTCTCACATGGATCAATGCATTGTCTTCTAACTCATCTCTGCTTCTACTCTTGCCCTATCCAACCCCACCTCATCTCAGTCTTACCACAGTAAGTGGAGTAATAGTTTTAAAATGTAAATTTGGTCATATCACTCCAGATTTCTTTCACAAATCAAATGGAAACTTCACAAAAGTCCCCACAAAAGCCCTCAGGCTTTGGCTTTTATTCTCCTCGCAGTCTCATCTCTTATAACTCCCTACTGACACCCTATGGTTCAACCATTTTGAGCTATTTGCGCTTCAGTAATGATACTATATTCTTTCACTCCTCCATGTTTTGGTTCTATTGGTGCAATTCTAAAGTCTAGAATACCCTTTGAACTGTCTCTGCCTAACTAGTTCCAATTCATCTCTTTTATGACTTTATTGAGATACAAGTCACATAGCAAGCAATTTACTCATTTAAAATGTACAATTTAATGGTTTTTAGTTTAGCCACAGAGTTGTACAAGAATAACCACTATTTAGTGCCAAAATGTCTTTATCCCTATTAAAGAAACTCTTTACCTATTAACAGACACTGTCTATTTCCCCCAGTTCATCCTTCCCCCCACCCCTCTTAGCAAGCCCCTGGAAACAATTGTTGTACTTTCTGTCTCTATAAATCTGTCTATTCCAGAGTCATTTTCAAGACTTTTTCAGGTGTTTCCTCTTCTTGTTTGCCTCCCAGTTCCCTGACTTCAAAGCCTTTCTTCTGAGCTCCAGTAATACCCTTACATGGGTTTGTCACAGCACTTAGCCCACTGTATTCTTGCTTATCTCCCCACAGGAAGTGACTTACTCACCTCTGAAACCCCAGTATCTAATACTTGGCCTTGCTTAGAGAAAGTACCCTGTAATTATTGGCTAAATGAATGAGTGATTTCTAGAAAATAATAACAGGGAGAAATGTCTCTCAGTGAATGGGTAAGAGATGACTGAATACACAGGCAAAGCCAGATAGTGGATGCTTAAGTCCCCATTTTTCAGCTCACTAGTAGTTGGTTAAATGCAGCAAACACCATACCAATGTCTATTCCATCTCTGCAATTGGTATGCAAGTTGTGAACCTAGGGAAACATTACTGTAAGTGCTATAGAAGAAATATACCCTCAGGAAATATTTATGACACAACAATTTGTGCTTTACCTGTGGGACTAATGGCAACACTCTCGGGCCATGTTCCTGCTTAACTTTTTCAGTTCTCTCTCTTCTTATCTTCCCTCACTCCTGCCTTCCCTTCTTCCTTATTCTTTCCTTCTCCCTCCCTCTTCCCCTACCCTCACACCATTGGGATATTTGCCTTTATCTTTAAAGCACCTTTCAGAATATCTCTGATTAATAACGTAGGTGCTTAGATTAAAAAAATAATTTTAGCACGAGATATCTGAACATGAATCCACTTTGAAAGCTGTTTAATTGTTCCATTCAATGCATTGCATTTCTTTTTAATTGATTGGATATTTGAAAACATCATTAGCAAGGGAATATAAAATAATTGCAAACACTATTGAATATGAAGATTTTGAATACTAAATCTCTCATTTTTAGCATTTTATTGACTGGAGACAAATTGGAGTGCACTTTGACTTTGGCCACCATTGTCTGCCTTTCTCTATTTCTGTCGTTAGTCAAATTTCTTCATTCTTTTCTTCTCCTAATCTCTTACCCTATCTCCCTGTCTCCCCTATCCTCTGTTTCCTATTGTCTGTTTCTCTCATTATTTTTTAAAAGATTTTATTTATTTATACACAGAGGGGAAGGGAGGGAAAAGAGTGGGAGAGAAACATCAGTGTGTGCTTGCCTCTTGTGTGCTCCCCACTGGGGACCTGGCCTGAAACCCAGGCATGTGCTCTGACTGGGAATCCATCTAGCGACCCTTTGGTTCTCAGGCCAGCACTCAACTGCTGATCCACACCGGCCAGGGCATGTCTCTCACTTATTTTTTTATTTCTCTCCTCCACTCATTTTGCTGTGTGAGCTTTTCTTTATGTTTCATTATGTGTTTCTCCTACTCTTTTTCATCTTCCTAATTAGCCTCCCTTCTCTTTCTTTCCTTCTGATCTTTTTGTCCAGGATGAGGTAGGGAAGAGAGAGAGAGAGAGAGAGAGAGAGAGAGAAGGAGGGAATAAATTGATCAGGGAAAGAGTGTAGGAAGAGATTGACAATGGGGCTGTCCTGCATGTCCCACATCATCTGCCATCAAAAGGGATGTGTTCTGGTCCAAACCACCAATACTTCCTCTTATTTAAAGTAAGGCACAAATTTTCTCACAAAATTGAAACAAAAAAATATGTTCCCAGACTACCTCACAGAACTGTTATTAGGGTCAAACTTGGTAATGCATATGAAAAAGGTTTGAAAAGAACCAGACCCTGTAATTGGAAGTATCAGGGGAAAGGGTGAGAGGATTGCTGCCTTGCACTGCTCAGCGTTCTAATTATCTTGAGGATTGCACTTCTTGTCTTTCTTCTCACCTTTGTCCTACTCATCAAATCATTTGTTTATATGTGTGCCTTATTTCAATGTCCTTAGTGTTTTCAGAGGGGAAGGATAACTTGTTTTTTTTTGTTGTTGTTGTTGTTGTTGTTTTTGTATGCTATTGATTTTTATCCCTTCCTTTTCTCTTGCCTTGGGCTAGCAAATGGAACCTCCAGCAGCCAGCTCTCTACCCCCAAGTCTAAGCAGTCTCCCATCTCTACGCCCACCAGTCCCGGCAGCCTCCGGAAGCACAAGGTATTATGTCTCTTATACCTTACTAAACACCTTTGCACTTTGGACTTTTGTGATTAGCTGGGTGAGAGTTTTCTCTTTCATCAAATTCAACAGCACATCAAAGCCAGAATTGCCTTTCACGTGGTCCATCTGCATGAAACCCTGGGAATCCCAGCAGGGGCCAAGATTCCAGTCCCTTTTATTTGTTCCTCTGATCCCTCATTTATTTACTCCTAAATACATTTAACCAAAACGAAGAGGTACAGAGGTCTCAAAAACACATTCTGAGCTAATGGGGTCACTAAATGATGGCTCAGGGGATGGGTTGAGCATTTGTCTCAGAGGCATAGCAAAGAGGTCCTTAAAATCAATTTATGTCCTCCAGGCACCAGCCAACAGAACGACATAAATATAGCAGTCAAAGAAAGTTAGCACTGAGTTACTTCCTTTAGATTTGCTGGACATCAAAATATGAACAGACCATACTTTCACAATGTATTCTTTACCAGGCATATTCTGATACAACATAGGAAGAAAAGGCACATATATATTGCACTGGCCTTAGGCACCATGTACACTTCTAAGTCATCCCAAATAAATATAACATTAAAATAATAGAAGTGTGTAGATTCTCTAGCTCCACTTCCCAAACACATCCCTACTCTGAAATATCTTCAGTATAGAAAATCTGGAGTGGTCACTGCCTTGGATATCATCTCTGAGGAGATGTAAATGTGGTTTCTGCTCTGATTACCACACTCTAGAGCAGCTTCCTGTAGGATTCTCTTGTCTTCTGCCTGTTCACAAGACTTGGTGTGATATGAGAAAAGGCAACAGCCACAAATGTGGCTAACTTTATCACAGAACCGTAAATAGTCAGAACTGGAGATCTTAGATGGAAATAAACTAGTTTCATTTGATTCTCTCAGTTATCTTGTGAGGATAATATTTTACAGATGAGGAAATTGCAACCTAGAATCATTAAGTCATTAGTAGGGTAACATAGGTAGTAGCAGACAGAAGACAGGTACCCAGGTTACTGCCAGCAGTATGCTAGAGCCAGTTTGCACTAGGTCATGAGACTTGATTGTACATTGCTTCCCAACTCTGTGTTCAGTGACATTGTGTTGTTAACTATAATGCTGCTGTGGTGGGAAGATTTACACCATGGAAATCAGAAAAGACTACATATCAAGATTGTTTTTTCCCACATAAAGTCAGTGGTTAAATATCTAACAGCACACCACTGCCTGACATCCATTTGCATTTCCTTTTCTCTGCATCAGGGTTTTAATTTCCTGGTTAAACTGACCATTACCTGCTCCATCATTCCTAATGTCTGTTGCATTCCTTTAAAGACCCTTTTAACTTCTGGTATTGACCCTGACCAGAACTTTCTAATTGTCCTGCTGAGCTATTTGGTTTCCCCAAAGGAGGAGTTGCTCAACTGTCTTTGTAGCCAATGCTACCCAGAGATTGTGAGATGGATAAAAATTGCTTTTGCAGTCAGCTGTCAGTTATTCTTCTGAGCAGAAAAGATTGTTAGTGTGGACATTCCAAGATGGGGAATAGCCTACTTCTATTGTTACACTGTCTACACAGAATGTCCTATGCTACACGACTTCTTACTTTATCCTTTCCTTATGCATTTCTGTCCTTACTTTTCTCCTGGAAAGTGTGAGCTATGCCAGCAACTTACATTAATACCTTTACCAAAAAACTGGGAGCAGTATGGGCATTTACTTGGTCTGTACACTTGAGTTCTTTGCTTTTCATATGTATGCTCAGTTCATTTAGGCTGAGGATTCATAATTCATAAGCCCATTGAGGTGAGTGCTGGTGTTGTTAAACCATTTCTCCTGATTGACTTTGCAGGCTATTTGTGTTATTTATTTATTTACTTATTTATGACTTCATTCTAAAATATATTTCAATAACTGAAGGACTAGAACAAGACATAGGTGGCAGCATTGTCATACTCTCACTGTTTTCTTCATTGTGGGATATTGTTTCAATTTATTTTTAAATAAACTCTTTTTATGACAGCTAAGCAAACAAGCATTAAATAGTGAATTATATAATTTTTAGAACAAAGTTTTTAAAAAAATTATGTTTTGGTATAATTCTCACTAATTTTTAAATTTATCACTTTGATATCTCAAATTTACAGAAAAGTTACAAGAATAATAAAAAAACTTCTGTATAATCTATACAGATTGACCAGTTGTATATATTTTGCACCATTGACTTTGTTTTTTGTGTTCTGTCTCTCTCTCTCCCTCTTTCTCTCTCTCTCTTTACATATACATGCATGCACATACACACTGTTACAATTTTTTAACCATCTGAGATTAAGTTGCTCAGTTGCAGACATCATGCCATTTAACTTCCTAATACTTTAGTGTATATTTCCTAAGAATAAGAACATTTTCTTTCATAACCACATTACAGGTATCAAAATCAGGAAATTTGCACTGCTGTGATACTATATACTCTACAGTCCATGATCAAATTTTATCAATTGCCCTAGTAATGTCCTTTTTTTGGTCCAGGATCCAATCCAGGATGACACATTGTCTTCAGTTGTCATGTCTCTTTAGTATTCTTTAATTTATTAAAGATCTTCAGTGTTTTTTAAAAAACCTTTTAGGATAGTATATTGTAGAATTGAGGAGTACAGGCCAGTTATTTGGTAGAATGGTTTTTGATTTAGGTTTGTCTGTTATTTCCTTGTGATTAAATTCAGATTGTGCATTTGAGGCAGAAGGTCATAGTAGTGATTGCATGCCTCTCAGTGCATCCCATCAGGAAGCAAGAGCCTCATGCTTATGCTACCAATGATGAAAAGTAAACTGGTTTTTCTAAATAAACTAAAAAGAATCTTGTGATCTTGGCTCAGCCCTGTGGGGCTCAGGTCTTAGCTTCTTGCTCCTCCTTTCACAAAGCTACCTGAACCTTAGCCCCATAAGGTCCTTGGGCAGTGGGCCTAAGCAGAACTCATCTGAATGCCCATTCAAGTGGACCTGAAAGTAAGTCATGGTGGAGATAGGAAGCAGGTGGATAAGGCCATGACTTTCCTCCTGCACAATTGGAAACAAACTTGAAGTCCCAGAATCCCTTTTGTAACTTTTGATGGCTGTGGCAGGGCTCAAAGCTGTAATCAACCTCTTGATTTCCTCTCGTAAGCAGCTCATGGAGAATCATCTTTAATGCAGCTGTGATGGGGTTAGCCAAAGTCTACATACTCAAGTGCTATAATATGGACATAAAATAAATCTTTGTATAGTTAATGAGAACAACATTTTGCATTTTTATGCTGCTTCATTCTTTGCATAGCCATTTTCTCATTTACCCTTGTGATGACCTTGTGAAAAAGATAGGGCAGGTAGTGTTTCGATTTTAGAGATGAGAAAAAGGAAGAGCTGAGGTTAAAGAAGGCAGAATATGATTCAACAATTTGGAAAAGGTAACATATTAAAGATGTCCAAGAAACCTGGAAACATAGGAAACATTTTTCATTTATTTTTATATTTTTTCCAGATCAGTGTTTGTACTCATGGCTTTAAATTTGGAGGCATTTTGCTTGCAAAGTTGTCTGGAGATTGAAGGAAAATATATCAGACATATTATTTATAAATATAACTAATATTATTTAAATATACATTTTCCTCTGTGCTTCCAGACCTTTTTTGGTCATACAGTAAGTGCTTGGAGAGAGATTGGATGAATAAAGGAGAGTCCTGACCCTTAAATCACAGACACCACTGTAAGTGGATTTTGGTAGTGTAATCAAGAGTAAACAAAAGGACTTCAGGAGCGCAAAAGAGGGTGGGCGACAAGGAAAGCTTTACAGACTAGGTGATTTTTAAGTGGGGCCTGGAAGCCTGGGTAGGCATTTGATGGCTGGTGAAGAGAACAGGGAATTGTAGCTTTAAAAAAAATCAGCAAAAACAAAACCATACCATCAGAAAAGTGCAGAGCACATTTGGGAAAAAGCAAACCCAAACTAGAAGCCAGGTTTCTCAAAACTTCTCTCTGACTTCCCTTGCACTATAAGCATCTTGGACCAGAGACCAAGACTTCTTTCTCTAATACAAGAGTACTGCCAACACAGTTGTATTTATTACAAACATTTTGTTCTGTAGGGCTCCAAGGGACTTAAGCAAATGAATTTCAGGTGCAAATTATTTGTATTGTTAAGCAATATTTGTGTTTCTATATTTCTACATATCAATTAAAAAAATGGAATGTTGAGATCATTCCTTTTCCTGAACCTTGTTCTACCCATACAAGGAAATATATTTTTAATATTAAATAAATTGCTGGAGAACAGAAGTTCATACTTAGGACTAGTTATATGGATTCTCTCCATAGCCTTCATCATACCCTACCCATTCCAAATCATAGCAGCTGCTAGTAGAGTCTACTCACAATTTTGCCCTGAGGCCTGTTTCCCAGTCCTCTGAGATAAGAGTCTGGAACAATTTTGTCAGATAATTATTTCCACCAGCCAGCTAACTACACTGAAGGGTCTGTTTCATGAACAACTAAGAGCAGGGGTGAATGCTGAAGCCCAGTGGTACAGGGTGGTTAGACTCAAAGTGGTTTCCATAATGAAAAGGCCCTTTTGGCCCTGGCTGGTGTGGCTCAGTGGATTGAGTACCAGCCTGCAGACCAAAGGGTTGCTGGTTCGGTTCCCAGTCAGGGCACATGCTTGGGTTGCAGGCCAGGTCCCTGGTTAGGGGCATTCGAGAGGCAGCCACACATCGACATGTTTCTCCCTCTAACTCTCCCTCCTTTCCCCTCTCTCTAAAAATAAATAAAGTATTAAAAAAGAAAGAAAAGGCCTGGAAGTTGACAGCGAGATAGGTAGGAGCAGAGTCCACTCCCCCTGTCCATGAGTGAAATTCTGAACACCTAGCTGATATTCTGAGAAACAGAGCAAACGGCCAACAGTATCCCAGCATATGTGAAGATTGAAGACCTAAATTGTACAGGTCATACAAAAATCAGCCGGTAAGGAGAGACATTCAGGACAAAAATGGTCCCTGGGTCCAGCTCAGGGACTAGGGCAGCAGCAGCCCCAGGCCCAGCGCAAGCTGGGTCTATGGCAAGGTACTTGGGAGAGAGTCAGTTCAACAGCTCCCTCCCCTACCAAACAACGTTGGGGCAGCACGGGGAGAGACCTGGTTGCTTGAAGCCGCAGGGAGGGGAAAAGGAGGAAGTGGCAAACACATGGGGGCTGTGAGCACCCACAGAGACTGTGTGCACCGGCTAGGGAGAGTTGAGAGTTGGGCCGGCCAGATCCTGACCCGGATACTCCCTGGTCTGGTTGGAAAATTGGGCTGAGCGTGAGGCCAGGCCCTTGCATGGAGTGGCAGCTTGAACAGGAGCGATGTTTTTTTGTTTTTTTTTTTTTTAATATTTTTTTAATTTATTTATTTTAGAGAGAGGAAGGGAGGGAGACAGAGAAGGAGAGAAACAGCAATGTATGGTTGCCTCTCACATGGCCCTCACTGGGGACCCGGCCCGCAACCCAGGCATGTGCCCTGACGGGGAATTGAACCGGGACCCTCTGGTTCCCAGCCCGCGCTCAATCCACTGAGCTACACCAGCCAGGGCAGGAGCGATGTTTTAAAAAAGAAAGAGTAAAGAAAGAGACACAAGGCAGCTAGCTGTTTGGAAAACTCTGCTGAAGCAGTCGATCAGGCCCTTTCCCCACCCAGCCTCCCGGCACCCCCTGCGGTGGCTAGGAGGGTCCTGTGCTCACAACCTTGGCTCCAGGGAGAGGGCACGCCTAGGAAGAACATGGGCACAAGTCTGCAGCCCGGGATGGTGCGCACCCACTGAGGGTCCTGTGGCTGATGGTCCTGCCACAACACAGGCCTGGGTCTGAGCACACCTGACCCCTGTGCCTCCAAGGAAACAGCACAGGAGGACCTCACCAGCATCCACAGTGGCAGTCAGGCAACCACAGGCAGAATCCCTGCCCAGCAATCAGGGAGTCAGCAATCCCCAAAAAGACTTAACACACTGGGAGAGCTGAACTAGCCTGAAGGGGTGCTGAGAGCCCCTAGCATCTAGGACAACAAAGAGTGAGAAAGGGGTATGTGAATTGCCCCTAATTGGTACACCTCAAGGACAGCTTGACTGGTGGTAGGCCTAGGCTGGGCAAGGAGGAGCGCTGGGAGGCTGGACTGGAGGCAGGTCCAGTGCTGCTGGGGAGGGGAGAGAAGAGAAACCAATTCTCCCCTCAGCCTGCTGTACACAGGATGTCCAGCACAACTGGCTTAGCCAGTTTGAAGTCAGCAGGAGGTTTTTTTTTGTTGTTGTTGTTGTTAGGTTTGCTTTTTTTTTTTCTGGTTCTTGTTCTATTTTTTAATAATTCCTACAAGTGAGACAATAAAATCAGAAACTGTGAAAGACCAGAGTTGAACCCAAACAGGGGTCACCCCAACAGCTGAGACAGTGAGAAAAATTTCACTTTGCTAATCCAGAGGACTTACAAGATATTGTATTGTGGCGGATTCCGTCCAACAAAATCCGTGTTGGCCGCAATTGAATGTGTAAATCATCTCACACAGAAACACGGAAGAATAGAGAACTGGGACCACGCGACCACTCCCCTATCATGTGAGAGAGGCCCCGAGCCTTGGGTCCAGGGGTTTTTATTGCTGTTCTCTGGGACATTACCTCAGATTGGTATTCATTAACTATGTATAGATTGTAGATTCACTTTAGGTGGTAGACAGCCCAGAAGGTACATCAAAAGGGTTATGCAAAGACAAGAGGTATGGCTGAACTTTGAAAGGATTAGCATTGGCTTAAGGAGGCTAGTTAATCATTAGCATTTGTTCTTTTGATCTAGGGAGAGAGAGGTTTCTTAGCAAGAGCAAGGTTTTATTTTAAATCTAAGAACTATGTTAGCCTGATTCCCCACAGGAAATTCTGCTACCCCACACGTGGGTCCACGCATGCTGGCTTGTGCTTATCATGAGAGTCTTTGCTCATGTATTCATGAAAGCACAAGGCTACGCTTCCCTTACTGTGGGTATAGGAATTTCCCTTATTGTATATTTGTATTATTATTCTTTTTTTCATTATTTTTACATCTTTGATTTTACTAGTATTTTTGTATTTCTCTTCTTTCTGTTTAGTATTCTTCACTTGACTGGTTGAATTGCATTGTTTGACTGGTTTCCCTTACTCTCTCATTCATAGTGTATTTTTAACTTACTGTTTTTCACTTCACTTGTGTTGCGTTAACACATGATTCTAGGTCCCATACTTCCTAATCTTGTTTTCCAGATCACATAGAATCTTTCATATGATTGTTGCTCCATTAGCATTGTAAATAATTGCTGTTCCATACAATTGTAAATATTACGCAGCTCCCCCCACAAGGTTTTAGCCCACTCCACTGTTTCCTGAAATTTACTACTATTGTGGTTAACAATGTTCTCTCACACACTACACCTGTTTTCTGTACTTTATTCTGATTTTACCTCATAATCTGATCTCCCACAAGCTCATGGCTTTCTAGATACAACTCACAAATATTCCCGCCCAATAACAAGAGTCTTACCTACTTCTCACCCTTTCTTAAAAGTGACTGCTCGGGTGAAATGTCCCAGTTAACACTACAAATATCCAAAGGATATCCTATCTCTTCTTTAAGGGTTGGTACATTAAATGTCATAGAATACACTCTTGCTGTCTTAAACCATTTTTCTTTCCCCCTCCAACTGGTCACAAAAATGAGGAGGAAGCTGTGAACACCAGGATAGCTGCTGAAAGAGAAAACCCACCAACAAAGGAACCAAGAACAGATAACAATGGAAGAAGTTGAAGGAGGGAGTGGAACCCACACTAACCTCAATCCAGGACTAACCTGGAAATACAACCAATTGGTGGAGAAACTACCCACAACAAACAACTGGACAAGAGTGAGAGAAGCCTCAAAACCTTGTTCACAAAGAAGAATCAGCTTCAACACAACCTGTCCACGCCTGCACAATAGAATAAAGGCTGTGGTGGATGGAATGACCCTTGGTTAACCAGCTGAGGGAAGGACCCACCAAAAAAGACCCAACAACAATCAAAACCCAAACACATACACAGAGACAACATAAATGACAGTCCAAGACCACTGAGTTCAGGAGATTAAGGAGACTGCACCACTGCATCTCACAGGGATCCTATCATAGAATTTCATACCATAAGCACAGGGAGACAGAACAGATCAATTTACGAAACAGAGGCTAACAAGAAGAGTCTCAAAAAGAATGGGAAGACAAAGAAACAATCCCCAAATGAAAGGAAAAGAATAAGCCCCAGATAGAATGATAAATGAAACAGAGGTAAGTCAACTATCAGATATTAAGTTCAAAGAATTGGTTATCAGGAAGCCCAATAAGCTCGAAGAGCTCACAGAGAAATACCAGAAACTACAGGGAAACTACAATGAACTCACTACAAACTATATCAACATGAAAAAGGAAAGAGAAACTATCAACAAGGTCCTAGAGGAAATGAAGAATACTATTTCTGAACTGAAGAACACAGTAGAAGGAATGAAAAGCATGCTGGAGGAAGCAGAGGACTGGATCAGCAAGCTGGAGGACAAGGTAAAAAATCACCCAGGAAGAGCAAGAAAAGATAAAGACACTCAGAAAGAATGAAGAGGTATTAAGGGAAATGCAGGACAACATGAAACGAAATAATATCCGTATAATAGGGATACCAGAAGAAGAAGAAGAGCAAGGGATAGAAAACCTGGTTGAAAAAATAATCATGGAAAACTTCCCTAATCTGATGAGAGAAAAAGTCACACAAATCCAGGAAACACAGAGAGTCCCAATCAAAAGGTACCCAAAGAGGCCCACTTCAAGACACATCATAATTAAAATGGCAAAATTCCAAGATAAAGAGAGAATCTTAAAGGCAGCAAGGCAGAAACAGGAGGTAACATACAAGGGAGCCCCGATAAAGTTAGCAGCTGACTTCTCAATGGAAACACTCCAATCCAGAAAACAATGGCAAGAAATATTCCAAGTAATGAGACCAGAGGCCTGCAACCAAGGCTAGTGTACCCAGCAAGGCTCTCAATCAAGATAGAAGGCCAAATAAGGAGCTTCCCAGACAAAAGAAGTCTAAAAGAATACACCTCCACCAAACCAGCTCTGCAAGAGATGCTAAAGGGACTGCTTTAAGGAAAGGAAGAAAAAGAGAGAGAGAGAGAGAGAGAGGGGGGGGGGAACTAAGTACAAAAAGTGGCAATGAATAAGTACCTATCGATAATAACCTTAAACATAAATGGATTAAATGCTCCAATCAAAAGACATGGAATAGCTGAATGGATAAGAAAGCACAACCCACATATATGCTGCCTATAAGGGACCCACCTCAGGACGAAAGACCTACACGGACTGAAAGTGACGGGCTAGAAACAAGTTTTCCAAGCAAACAGACAGGAAAAAGATGGGGTAGCAATACTCATATCAGAGAAAATGGACTTCAAAAAAACGGCCATAATGACAGACACAGAAGGACACTTCATAATACTCAAGGGAAGAATCCACCAAGAAGACATAAACATTTTAAATATATATGGACCCAACATAGGAGCACCTAAATAAAATCTTGGAGGACTTCAGGAAAGATATTGACAAAAACACAATTATAGTAGGGGATTTGAACACCCCACTGTCAAAAATGGACAGATCTTCCAAACAAAATATCAACAAAGATATTGTGGCATTGAACAATGCCCTAGATGAAATGTACTTACCTGATATATATAGACTTTTCACCCCAAAAAAGCTAAATAAACCTTCTTTTCAATTGCACATGGAACATTTTCAAAAATAGACCATATGATAGGACACAAAACAAGCCTCAACAAATTCAAGAAAATTGAAATCATACCAAGTATTTTTTCTGACCACAAGGGACTGAAATTAGAAACCAACCCAAAGGAAAAAAACCCAAACACTTAAAGTCATGGAGATTGAATAGCATGCTATTAAACAATGAATAGGTAAAGAATAAGATTAGGGAAGAAATCAAAAAGTTTCTCGAACAAATGAAAATGAACTGACAACAACCCAAAACTTATGGGATACAGCAAAGGCAGTCCTGAGAGAGAAGTTCATAGCAATACAGGCATATCTAAAAAAAGATAGAAACATTTGAAACAACCTAACCCTATGCCTACAAGAACTCGAGAAACAACAACAAAGACAGCCCAGAGCAAGTACAAGGAAGGAAATAACCAAAATCAGAGCAGAATTAAATGACATAGAGACTAAAAGCACAATTCTAAGAATCAATGAATCCAGGAGCTGTTTCTTTGAGAGATAAACAAAATTGACGAGCCTTTAAGCAGGCTCATTAGAAGAAAAGAGAGAGGACCCAAATAAACAAAATCAGAAATGAAAGAGGAGAGATTACACCTGGTGCCACAGAAATACAAATGATTGTAAGAAACTATTAGGAAGAACTGTATGCCAAGAAATTTGAAAACCTAGGTGAAATGGACAAATTCTTAGAAAAATATAATCATCCAAAACTCAATGATGAAGCAGCAGAAAGCCTGAACCGACCAATAACAGCAGACGAAATTGAAGTAGTAATCAAAAAACTCCTGACAAAAAAGCCCTGGACCAGATGTTTTCATAGGAGAATTCTACAAAGCATTTAAGGAAGATCTAACCCCTATCCATCACAGACTATTACAAAAAATCCAAAATGAAGGAAGACTCCCAAACTCTTTTTATGAAGCCAGCATCATCCTAATACCCAAACCAGAAAAAGACATAACAAAGAAAGAAAACTTCAGGCCAATATCGCTGATGAATATTGATACTAAAACCTTCAACAAAATATTAGCAAACCACATCCAGCAATGCATTAAAAAGATCATACACCATGACCAAGGGGGATTCATCCCAGGGATGCAAGGATGGTACAATATTCACAAAACAACAAATGTAATACATCACAAACAAAAGCAAAGACAAAAATCACATGATCATATCAATAGATGCAGAAAAAGCATTCGATAAGGTACAGCATCCATTTATAATAAAAACACTTAGCAAAGTGGAAATAGAGGGAGCATTCTTCAACATAATAAAGGCCATATATGAGAAACCTACTGCCAACATTATACTCAATGGACAAAAACTAAAATCTTTCCCACTAAGATCAGGAACAAGACAAGGCTGTCCACTATCACCACTTCTATTCAACATAGCATTGGAAGTTTTAGTCACAGCAATCAGACAAGAAAAGAAAATAAAAGGCATCCAAATTGGAAAGGAGGAATCAAAAGTGTCCTTGTTTGCAGACGACATGATAGTGTACTTAGAAAATCCTATAGACTCCGCCAAAAAGCTACTCGATCTAATAATTGAATTCGGCAAAACAGCGGGATACAAAGTCAACATCCAGAAATCAAAGGCATTTTTGTATACCAATTGTTAAACAGCAGAAACAGAAATCAGGGAAAAAATCCCATTTGGTATAGCAACAAAAAAAATAAAATACCTGGGAATAAACCTCACCAAGGAGGTAAAAGACCTGTATTCAGAAAACTACACAACACTGAAGAGAGAAATCATGGAAGACACAAACAAATGGAAACATATACCATGCTCATGGATTGGAAGAATCAACATCATCAAAATGTCCATACTACCCAAAGCAATTTAAAGATTCAATGCAATCCCTATCAAAGTACCAATGGCATATTGCACAGATATAGAACAAACACTTCAAAAATTTATATGGAACCATAAACATCCCCGAATATCAGCTGCAATTTTGAGAAAGAAGAGCAAAGCAGGAGGGATTACAATTCCTGATAACAAACTGTATTACAAGGCCACTGTAATCAAAACAGCTTGGTACTGGCATAAAAACAGACAGATAGACCAATGGAACAGAATAGAGAGCCCAGAAATAAACCCAAGACTCTACGGGCAATTAATCTTTGACAAAGGGGGGCAGAAGCATGAAATGGAATAAAAATAGCCTCTTCAACAAATGGTGTTGGGAAATCTGGATGGCTACATGCAAAAAAATTAAACTCAAGCACCAATTTATAGCATACACAAAAATAAATTCAAGGTGGATAAAAGATTTAAATATAAGTCGTGACACCATAAAAGTTCTAGAGGAAAAGATCGGTAGCACAATCTCAGACATTCCATGCTGCAACATATTCACTGATATGTCCCCTAGAGCAAGGGACATAAAGGAAAGAATAAGCCCCTGGCTGGTATAGCTCAGTGGATTGAGTGCGGGCCTGCAAACCAAGGGGTTGCTGGTTCGATTCCAGTCACGGCACATGCCTGGGTTGCAGGCCAGGTTCTCAGTGGGGGACACATGGGAAGCAACCACACATTGATGTTTCTCTCCCTCTTTCTCCCTCCCTTCCCTTCTCTCTAAAAATAAATAAATAAAATATATTTTAAAAAAAAGAAATAAGCAAATGGGACCTCATAAAAAATAAAAAGTTTCTGCATGGCTAAAGAAAACAGTATTTTTTAATATATTTTATTGATTATGCTATTACAGTTGTCCCATTTTTGCCCCTTTCTTCCCCTCTACCCCCACACCCACTCCCATTCCCCTCCCTTTAGTTTTTGTCCATAGGTCATACACGTAATTTCTCTGTCTACTAAATTTCCTATACTATCCTTAACCTCCCCCTGTCTGTTTTCTACCTACCATTTATGCTACTTCTTCTCTGTACCTTTTCCCCTCTCTCCCCCTATCCCTCCCCTGTTGATATCCCTCCATGCCTTATATAAATCCCTTTAACATTTCATATAATAAAGGCTGGGTGATGATGAGCTCCTTGAACTTGACCTTATCTGAGCAGCACTTTATATGCCCTTCCATTCTAAATGATATCTTTGCTGGATAGAATATTCTTGGATGTATGTCCTTGCCTTTCATGACTTCAAGTACTTTTCTCCAGCCCCTTCATGCCAACAAGTTCTCTTTGGAGAAATCAGCTGACAGTCTTATGGGAATTCCTTTGTAGGTAACTGTCTCCTTTTCTCTTGCTGCTTCTAAGTTTCTCTCCTTATTGGTAATGTAATTAGGATGTGCTTTGGTGTTTTCCTCTTTGGATCTAACTTCTTTGGGATTCTCTGAGCTTCCTGGACTTCCTGGAAGTCTGTTTACTTCACCAGCTTGGGCAAGTTCTTCATTATTTGTTCAAATATGTTTTCAATCCCTTGGTCTTCCTCTTTTCCTTCTGGCACCCCTATGACTCAGATGTTGGGACGTTTTAAGATGTCCTGGAGGTTCCTAAGCCTCTCCTCAGTTTTTTTGAATTCTTATTTCTTCATTCTTTTCTGGTTGGATGTTTTTTTCTTTCTGCTGGTCCACTCCGTTGATTTGAGTCCCAGTTTCCTTCTCATCCCTATTGGTTCCCTGCAGATTTCCCCTCATTTCCTTTATATTATCCTTCATTTGTTCAACTAATTGTGACCATCTTTCTTCCAATCCTGTGAGCATCCTGATTACCAGGGCTTTGAACTGTGCATTTGATAGGTTGGCTATCTCTTCATCACTTAGTTGTATTTTTTCTGGACCTTCGATGTGTTCTTTCATTTGGGCATTTTTTTTCCTCAGAGCACCTGTTACTTTAAGGGGCAGAGCCTTACGTGTTCACCAGGGCCGGCAACCCACCTAACTTCTTGCAACACTGCCTGTGGGGTCAGGGCCTGAGAGAACAATGGCACTTGCTCTGTTCTCCGCATTTCCCCCGCTACCCACAAGCAAGTTGGGCCCTTCTTTGCTGGCTCTAGGGTGAGTGGACAGGCCTGCACAGTTCCAAGTCCCTGTGGGTCTATCCGACAAATTCTCCTGTGAGACCAGTTCCTCCCACTGCCGTCTCAACCCCCACAGGTGTTTTCAATAGGTGGTTTGAGGCTTTATTTCCCTGCACTGGTGGGCTCCGTGGTCTGCTCTGCTCCCCAGCTTTTTCTCCTGGTTTATCTGTGTGAGAATGAGGGACTACCTGGTTCACCAGTCTCAGCCCAGCTTAGTCCGGGTGGGCCAGGTGTGTTTTGGCCAGGCACACCCACCATGTGCCTCTCTGGGCAGCTGGAGCATTGCCGGTACCGCTCCACAAACCACTTCTCGCCAAGCGCTCTCCACCCAGTTCCGCCCCCCTTACTGGTCTGAATTAACGTGTCTTCTTTAACTCCTTGGTTGTTGAACTTCCACTCAGTTCAGTTTTCTGTCAGATCTGGCTGTTTTTGTTTTTTAAATTGTTGTTTTTCCTCTTTTGGTTGTGCTAGGAGGCACGGTGTATCTACCTATGTTCCCATCTTGGCCGGAAGTCAGAAAACAGTATTAAAATTAAAAGAGAACCAACTGTATGGGAAAACATATTTGCCAATGATACCTTGCACAAGGATTTGATCTCCAAAATATATAAAGAAGTCATATGACTCCACTCCAGGAAGACAAAAAACCCAATTAAAAAATAGAGAAAAGACTTAAACAGACACTTATTGAAGGAGGACATACACAGTGCCCAGAGACATATGAAAAGATGCTCAGCATCACTAGCCATCAGAGAGATGCAAATTAAAACCACAATGAGAAACTGTTACAGAATAAATGGGGCGGATGAATGATATGAAAGAACCCCCCCTTTTTTTGTACCCGGTGGTTTCTCCCTCTTACCAGGTTCGCTTTGCCTGCCACCAGAGGAAAGATTCAAAAGGAAAAGAAATATTTACTTAAACACACACAGTCCTTTCCTCTCCCTCTGCCCAGTCTGAGGTACTGTATCTTACGCAGGCTCCCGGCACCATCCACGTGGCCCTTACTCTCAGCCAAGCTGCGTGGTCACAAAAAGAGATGCCCAAATCAGGTGGTCCCGAAAAGAGAGACGCCCAAGCCGTGTGGTCCCGAAAAGAGACACCCAAGAAGTGTGGTCCCGGAAAGAGAGACACTCAAGCCGTGTGGTCCCGAAAAGGGACGCCCAAGCCAGCCCCGCCTGGATTTAAATCCCAGAGTCTTATTTCTGGCTCCCCCCACAATTGGCTACAGCTGCCAGCATTCAGGGCAGGTGTGGCCCTTTGGTGTGGAACCAATTATCTCTTTCTTTGGGGGCCCCCCTCTTGGCTGCACCCTCTTACAAATCCCTCCTTTCAGATATACAACCCCTTTATAATCATATAAAGGACAATGGACGGAGGTCTCATCTTCTTGTAACTACTTCTGACTGGACATGGATGTCGTCCTATGTACTCTTGGGTCAGGGGTGCCTTGAAAGGGGGTGGTGAAGCATGGAGGGAGTCCTTCCTGTAATCCAGGTCAGTAGGCTATCACCAGGAAGTTGCAGGCTTGGTGTCCAAGGGCTGGTATTACTGGAGAGTTGGCATCCTAGTCATATTCTGGAGGTGACAGATTTGGAAGCACAATTGAATTATAACTACTAAATGACAAAGGCAGGGACTCAGGTAAAGAATAGCTTATCTGGAGGAAGGTGTGTAAGGCATGTTACATTTATCTGAAACCCTTGTGGCCCACTATACTGAACTTGGGCTGAGGGAAATATATTAAGATTTCCCTCCTTTAAGATTTCTGGACCCTTTCTGTCCAAACCTTTAGGACAGAAAAGAGAAAATCAGTTTTAAAATGAAGCTCACAGACTGCCCCTACCCAACTACTTAGTTCAGTCAAACTGTTGAGTCTTAGGGGGCGATGATGAGGATGGGCTCCTTAAGTGAGGCCTATATTGCAACCAGTCACTTAGGTAATGAAGTCCTAGTCAAAGTCCTAGTCATACGCCCTATGAAAACAGAAAGAAGAACACATGTTAATTTACACGAAAATCCCCAAGCCAGTTTCTGTGCCTGTGAGACTGTCTTTTGGGAAGAAATCCTGTTGCAGGACCCTTGCTGCAATGACATCTAACAGTGGCAATTTCACAGGTCTTTTGTGACTGTAAATTGAACATTTTGGTGATATTATAAACCCAGTTTTAATTTTCAAATGAAAAACAAACTTTTAAGACAGCTGTGCCATTCTGATGTCCAATACTGAGTATTGTGACTTTCCTTGAACCACAATTTTTCTCCCTAAAGTCACCCTCATTGTTATTAAAGAGACTACTTTGAGTCCAGCTTTTTAATTTTGACTGTTCATTTGCATAAACACACCAAGAGCAGCCTGGATCACCTATGATCTTTAAGTCCGCTTTGCTGGAACTCACACAGGAGTCCTTTAGATTGACGTCTCAGTCCTCCCCTTGGGGCACAGAAGCAGAGCCACACATCTGCCACCTGGCTTCGCCTGTACCAGTTGCTTCACTCAAATCCTTGAGGCTTCCATTGTGCCTACAGATTCCTTTTCAGCCATCTTTCAGGAAAGCAACCTTCGTTCCTTCCCTGCAAAGACTGCCATGAACTGCACAATCAACCAAAATACCAGGTTTTTTCTTGTGGGCTTTTGCTAGCTTCGCAAGTCAATCCTAGTTCCTTAAGGCTTTCTGGTGATGACCAGAACCCAGACATGCCTCCTTCAGGTGTGATATTCCAGTCAAAGTCTTGGTTAATAAAACCACCATTGGTGACTGGTCTTAATGGATTTATGCAAAGAAACTTATGTCCTCACTCACTCCTTCAGAATGCCAAATTCTGGAGGGATCAGGTAGGGAGAAAAATACTAAGTGCAAAGGAAAATCCTTTTCCTTGTTCACTTTCCTACGGAGTATGAAGTTTCACCCTTTTCTGAAATCCTCAATTTTCTTTTCAAAGCAGATACAGAGCAAAATAAAAAACACAGACAGATTTTCATAAGAACAGTATACAGGTAGAGGTATTCTCTTGCACCAGTACATCCACTGGTGCCTCCGCAGAGACATGCTCTTTCAGGCCTGGTCTCTTGGCAGAGACATGCTTCTTTGCCTCATGCTGAAATGCTCATCAGCCCCAAATGACCCTTCCTGGGTCCTGACCGGCAAAGGCATTCACCCCAATTGATTACAGGTGACCTTCACTAGGTCTGCAGGTGATCTTAAACAGGTCTTCAGGTGACCTTAAACAGGTCTTCGGGTGACCTTAAACAAGTCTTCAGGTTGACCTTTACTACGTCTGCAGATACAGAGGATTTCTGATCAGAAACAAAAGCAAATTGAAACCACATTCCCATAAAACCAGAAAGCACGTAGTTGAGGTTTCCTTTCCTCCAGGTTTAATCTTTCACAATCTTTCCTACATAGTTTTACCCATCCAGATTTAAGCATAATTTTCATGTTTAATCCCTGTTCCTTTCCCACACTGGGAAGGACTATACTTAAGCTCAGTATTTAAACTCAGTATGTGGTAGCTAAAAGTCCCTAGCTTTATTTGTACCTTCCACTAAAAGTCCCTAGATCTTCAGGGACATCCTGCAGCTTCCTGAAGCTTAGACCTTGCAAATACCCTATAAATCAGATGGTCACTCTTGGACCCCAGTTCATGGCCTTCAGAACCAGAGCCTTCCCTATCAGAACCAGTTGCACGGAGAACCTGACTGGTGCCATGCCCACACAGCAGCAACACACAACCTATAAACTGAACAGAACCCTTAGCCCACCACCTTGCCAGTTCCAAGATGGTGAAACTCTCACGTGGTCCATCATCCAAGATGGCAGCGTCCATGCACGCTGGGTTGCCCAAGATGGCGATGCATATGCGTGACCTGCCCTCCATAGTGGGGCACTCACGTGGCTCATCCATTTTACCCAAAAGGGTGGCTCACCCACATGGCTTGGTGTCCAGTACCCAACATACAGGCAGGCTTGACTTACAGAGCCTAGGGGTTTGCTTCCTTCCCAAACCTGAGTACAGGTTCCCTTAGTGCCACCTGGGCCCACCAAAACTGTAAGTGAGCAGACTGGGGCATCCTGGAAGCAGCATACTAACCAAACCATTATCCACACCTGCAGAGGGGGTAAACCCCTGCCAGTCCCTCCCATCTGGAAGGGAGGTGGAGCCACAGAAACACCTCCCACCTGCAGAGGGGGAAAAGCTCCACAGGCCCCTCCCATCTGGGAAGGAGGCAGAGCTGTAGAAACACCTCCCACCTGCAGAGGGGGTGAACATGCGGTGGAGACCTCCCTCACCTGCAGAGGGGAGGAGCCCCGGCGGGCCCCACCTCCGGGGAAGGTAGCAGCCCCACTGAGGGCCCCCTCGCCTGGGAGGGTCTGTTCCCTGGGTTCAGAGCATTAATAAGGTTTATCTCCTCATTATCCCTCTCCTCCTGTGTTCTACTATCAGGGAGGGGTTTTGAGACCACCTTTTCCTTCTGCACCATTACACGCTTCTTTGTCTCTAGCATAAGGCTATTGTGTAATATTATAAATGCATTAAGATAACAGAGTTCTTCCGAGAGTTTGTGCCGTCAGCAATGATGTTTCAACTGAGTAATGATGCAGTAACTCAAGGAACCATTCACAGGCCACCTCAGCTTATCACTCAAAATATAAGTAGGCCACACAGTGTTACAGTAATAAATCAATAACTGCTTACACAAGGGTTCCTTGTACATGGACTTAGTGCAGTAGCTCTCCCAATCCTTTAGAATCCTACCCAGTGGGCTCCACTGAGGGACCCGCTTGGAACAATTTATACTGTTCCAACAAAGCCTGAAAAAATTCAGAACAAGAAGAATACAGATGGCATAAAAACCCGGTGCTTCCCCAGCTATTGCCCACAACTCCAACTCCATTATTCCAAGATAGTACTCAGGGAAAAAAAAATTGTAACCAAAACACTTTCACATCTCTGCTCCCCTTCCCGTTTCGTTTCCTTTTCACCTTTCCGGACGTAATTAGGTGGCCGATGCCTTCAGGAGGAGTGCAGACAAATTCTCAGAGACTGGGTAAATTCCTAAGTCTCACTCTCCCACACCTGAGGGGGTTGGTCCGCCACGGGCAATTTATGGTCCCTTCGTGGTTGCCAAAAACTGTTACTTAACAAATCGGGGGGGGGCTGAATGATATGAAAGACTCCCCTTTTTTTGTACCCGGGGGTTTCTCGCTCTTACCAGGTTTGCTTTGCCCTCTGCCAGAGGAAAGATTCAAAAGGAAAATAATTATTTATTTAAACACACACAATACTTCCCTCTCCCTCTGCCCAGTGTGGGGTACTGCATCTTACACAGGCTCCCAGCACCATCCACGTGGCCCTGACTCTCACCCAAGCCATGTGGACCCAAAAAGAGACGCCCAAGCCGCGTGGTCCTGAAAAGAGAGACGCCCAAACCATGCGGTCCTATAAAGAGAGATGCCCAAGCCTGGATTTAAATCTCAGAGTCTCATTTCCTGCTCCTCCCACAATTGGCCACAGCTGCCAGCATTCAGGGCAGGTGTGGCCCTTTAGTGTGGAACCAATTATCTCCCTCTTTGGGGGCCCCCCTCTTGGCTGCACCCTGTTACAATACCACCTCACACCAGTCAGAATGGCCATCATAACAAACAAATGCTGGCAAGGTTGTGTTGGAAAAGGAAATGTAGTGCACTGTTGGTGGGAATGCAGACTGGTGCAGCCACTGTGGAAAACCGTAAGGAATTTCCTCAGAAAACTAAAAATGGAACTGCCTTTTGATCCAGCAATTCAACTGCTGGGATTACATCCTAAGAGCCCGGAAACACCAATCCAAAAGAGCCTATGCAGACTTCCTAAGATGGCGGCATAGGTGAATGCCTCGTACCGCCTCGCACAACCAAACAAGGGAAAAAAACAGAAATCTACACATCCAAACACAGCCAGATCTGACAGAAAATCATATTGAGAGGAAGTCCGACAACCAAGGAATTAAAGAAGATACATTCATCAAGTTTGGTGAGCCAGAAGGTGCAGAGCGAAGGGAGAGTGCTCGGCAACCCCGCGGCGAGCAGGTGAGCAGACGGCAGGTCCGCGGTTGGAGGGGCGGCCCCCGCGGGGCTGAAGCATACCCAGACGGGGACCGACTGAAGCTCGGTCTGCGCCCGGCTCATCCAGACCCAGCAGGGCCGAGAGACCGGTGGACTCAGCAGGTCTGCATTCGTGTGCAGAGAGAACCTGAAAGAAAGCAGGGCGCAACGGCGCAGATTGAGTGCAAGTGAGGGGGTGGAGTCCGTGGCCGGAGGAACGCCTGGCCTCACAGGAAAGTTCGCTGGGGAGACCCTCGGGGGATTGGAGCTGTACAGCCCATCCACCAACCCTGGAGCGGCCCCCGGAGCCAGCGCAGAGGGGCCCGAAGTGCTTGCAGGAGGCGGTGTGGGTGCGAGAGCAGAGAAGGCGCCATTGTGCGCTCAGGCCCCGCCCCCAGAGGCCACGGTCCCAGCACGACTACCGGGAACTTCCCTGCCCAGGGGATCCCCAAGACTCCGCCCCCCTTACAGTAACAGGTTCACCGAGGGGGAAAAAAATGGCCCAAAGAAAGGGACAAATCAAAACCCCAGAGCTAACCGACCAAGAGATAGCCAACCTATCAGATGCACAGTTCAAATCCCTGGTAATAAGGATGCTTTCAGAATTCGACGAAAAATTAACGAACTTGCTTGAACAAATGAGGAGAGATCTGCAGGGAACCAATAGAGATAAGGAAACTGGGAC
>PVJI01021523.1:0-26913 GCA_004026765.1 Micronycteris hirsuta
TTACCCCTCCTCCCTTCTTCTATATAAACCCCTCCCCTTCAATAAAATTTTGCAGCTTGATCAGAAACCTGTCTTGCTGTCGTTTCTCGCGCCTCCTGCCCCCCCATCACTCTTCTTCCAACAGGTCCGCCCCCGTTGACTGCCCCGCAGGCCGGGACAGTTATGCCCTATCCTTTACCAACCTCTCCCCAAAGGTCCAAAATTACACAAACACCCCCAGACACGTAGGCAGCATTCGATTTTATATGCATTTCACCTTCCACAGCCGTCAGTGGAATGGTGAAGACTCTGCCTGTGCAGGTATTCTCCCTGGGGGCGGGTCCTCTCCACCCTCTGCAGACCTATCGGACCTTCTCAAGGGGGCAACAGCTTACATATATAAGGAACTAAGAAAGAGACTTTTAAAAAGAAGTTTTGGAATGCAACTGGCAAAAAAGAAATTATGAAATGTACCTGACTATGCTCCATCTTGTGGGACATGTTAATGGCTTTTCACAGGGACTGTGTACGTAGAGGACTTGGGGAAAGTGGAGGTTTTGAGCCTGACAGAAAATGTCTCATCTTACCCAAGAGTCCACTCACAGAGCATCTGGGGGCCCCCAGGAAACCCATATGATAGGAGCTTGAGTGGAAGTGAGGGTACTAGGGGCCAAAACACCAGCGGGGGTGTCTGGGGAAACGTTCAAAGACCAAATGAGTATGGAACATACTCTTCAAGGCCCAGAAGTACCAACCTTCTCCAGGAGCTAGGACAGGGATTTAGATTCAGAAAAACCACCTCAAAGAATGAGAGAAGCCAGGTGAAGGAATTACTGGGTAATGATCTTTGTAGTCAGAAGACCTGAGTTTCTGCCCTGAGTTTGCCACTTACTAGCTGTGGGACTTCTGGCAAGTCCCCCACCTGTTTTCAACCTCCACTTCCTCAATCTACTCTATTTATCGCAGAATTTCACAGGATCAATAAAGTACATGTGAAAACATTGCAAGCCATAGAGTGCTATGAGCGGTAGTAAGGAAAAAAACAATAAAACTTTCAAAGTGGCACAGCCTTCATGCGAAGTATGGTGATATCCAAATAGACTGCACCCATATAATCCTGAGCAATGACGGTAGGCATATCTACAATAGGCAAACAACTTGGCCTCTTGGTGGCGACTGACAGTGAAAAATACACAGGGCAGGAATTATGGGAAAGCTCAGTCCCTCGGAGACCACCCAGCTGTGACAGGGTGGCAGGATGGCAGCCATCAAGCAGGTGGCCATCTGCTGCCAGCCAGCCACTGGGCCTCGATTCTCAGTGCAGGGAAAGTGGCACAGTGGCAAAATAAAGGTCTTAAAAATTTTCCACCTCAAGAAGTTTCATAATGAGTCATTTAAATGACTGTACCTTATCTTGGTTGAAAGAACTATCTGAAGAATAGTAATAGGCATAGTACAGTGATTACTAACATTTTGAAAAATGCAGATGACTTGTTAATAGCTGAAAATGCACAGGGAGTTTCCGCATGGTAGTAACTGCATTTCGTTGCCACTGAATGAGAAATGGAGTTCACAAATACAGATCCTCAAATTCCTTCCACACACGATTCTCTTGCTTTACCTTCCCCAACCATGCGGGGCCCACGGACTCCGCACTGGGGACGCCTGGCATGGGCTGCTGGCCATTATGGTAGTTCAGTATGTATGTTGTTATATTTAATAAATTGGAATAAAATACTAAAGATTATTCAGGAAAGAGAGAGAAGAGCAAGAGAGAGAAAATATGAAAACCATTCATTCTTTCTCTGTTAATAGCAGTTTTTACTTGTCCCTACTGAGTTAAAGTTAAACCAGGCCAGCCCTAGGTAAACCTATCATGTCTATAAAACATATTTTCCTTTCATTCAAATTCTCTACTTTGGTGATAACTGCTGTCTTTCTTAGGAGCCCATTCCCTCCCTCTTCCTGCTTGAGAAGGATATTATTCACACCTTTTGGCTGGCACTCCATTCATGTTAAAGTTTAAAAAAGTGTAATATAATAATGATGGATTGAGAGACCCTGGGGCACAGTGGCATAGCACTAGTTTAAGAACATCCATATCTGCATTATATATGTGTCCATTCACCTATGCAAACAAAATACTTTTTTATTCTCTTGACTCAGTATCCATCTCCTACTATCTTCCTTAGATTATCCTCCCATGTCCCTGCCCCGTCCCCAGGAAGCTCAGCAGTACTGGTGGCTTGCTTCTCTCCCAAATCACTGCTACTCCTCAAATCCCTGCCATGGTCCCACCTTCCTTCCAAATGAAAGGCTTTCCAAGCCCTGGGTTCCATCCCTTCCTGTCCTATGACCAACCAGCTGTGACCCTTTGGCCAGCCCTGCTGCACCCACTGCCTGTAATAAGAAAGGTATAGAAGACAATATAGAGAACAAAACCATGGTGTGGCCCAGGAAATTAGACACAGAGGCACCGGCCACAGGCCTGGAGCTGGTTGTACAAGGCCGATGTACACAGGAAGACCAGGGGAGAGGCACAGAAGGATGACGAAGAGAGGGAACAGAAGGGCTTGGTCTCCTTTTTGTTTTTAAGATGTTTAGGATTATGGGTACTGAAATAAACACACCTGTAGGCCTCACGCAACAGTAAAAAACAAGGTCGAGCACCCAAAGCTTTTTTATATTTTACTGCAGAGGTATTTTTGATGTATTATTAGTTAATATGTAATTTGTAAACTTCTAATTCATATCCTACATGTACAAAATCATTTTACAAAAATGCTTTAAAAAACCAGTAGATAACGTATTTTCTGCTGGGGTCGTACAGGAAGGAGCATCTGGCAGGTGACACCACACGCACAGCATGGCAGCAGCGGCAGCCAGTACAGCCCTGGCTGCCTCTCCACCTGACAGTCCTCCCACCACCGCTTAAATCTCCAAGGTCACCGCATCTTGGTTCTTCACCCTTCTCGCCTCCCCTGCCGCTGGCCTCTCACGTGGGCCTCTCCGCAGAGGACACGCAGGGCAAACGAGTGAAGGAAAAACGCCGTCGTACCTCTCTCCCTCCACCCAGAACAGGTCTGGTGTTCGGACATTCAGCAATCTTATTTCCTGTGGCCTTTTTCATCCCACAGTGTATCACTTCAAACTTAAATAAATCTCCTTTAATTAGCGTTCTCAAGTGGCCTACATGATATCTTTTGAGTCTTCCTTTTACACTTAGGCCTTCATGTATCTATATTACAGTATTTTAACCTTCATGATCAAAACAACTAAGAAAGCTCATTCCATCTCACCAGGAGCTCTACTAAGAAAATATAAAAGGAAAAATTCAGCTTGCTAATTAGCTGCAACGAGTTCTTACTGTGTGCTACTAGGGCAAGACTCCAGGCCAAAATTATTGCCATCAAATATTCAGTTCTTCCCAACATCACCAGGCAATACGGGGTCAAGGGCCAGACCAGAAATCCACTGTGATGTTGATATATAAAGGATTGTAATCCACAGACAGTAATTTATAAACACAACTGTTCAGCCCATCTGTTTTCCAGACTCGTGACACCTGATGTAAGAGCTTCATCCTAAAGATAAAAAGAACAAATGTGAATGGTAAGACAAAAGTTAACTTATATTTCCATTGCTTTTTGTCTTGCCACAAAATTTAGCAAAAGCACCTTGGTAAATGATTACACCTCTTGGGTTTTCTACTGCAGAAAAGTTTACTTTCCCCATCTAAGGTAAAGGACAGAAATGACAGCCATGTGTTCACGTGTTGAACCCCAAGTGAGACCCTGGAGACCAATGATGAAAAGTGTCATATAATAATGACACTTGCATGCAGTGAGTCCCCAGTCTACAGGACAGAAGGACGTACAGGTACACTGATACAGTGTGAAATGTGTCATCCATAGCTAACAGGTCCTTGGACAAGCTTCAGGGGATCTATGAATCCTCCGATGTTGTTGGGGAAATTGTATCTGCATGCAGGCAGGGTACATGGCTTTCCTAAAAGTCTCAAAGAAAGTTAGAATGTAGGTAGAGAAGGATGAGTTAAGGGTGCCTAACTCCATGATGGAGTCTGGAGAAGGGTGGGGAGAAGGGAAATTTGACTGAGGCTTAAAAGAGAAGAAATGCACTAAGTGAAGAAGATGAGGGGAAGGATACAGAGGAAGAGAAGCCACCCTGTGCAAGAGGCATGGACATGCAAACCAACAGAATGCATTTGAAGAAGAACATGTAATTGCGTGGCTGGAGCCCTGGGATGTGGGAACAGTGGGCGGGTGGTGGTCTGAGCTGGTCTCTGAGAGCCTAGCAGTGAAAAACAATCCCTGTCAGTCACAGTAACAATGTGGGTGGAGAGCAGAAGCATAATGTTGACCTAAATAAAATCAGAGGAAAATAATACAGCATGATTTCATTTACAGAAAATTGAAAAACATGCAAACTAAACAATCTTTTGTACACAAGATTGTTTATAAGACAAATATATGGGAAAACAAGAAAACCAAGAAATAGCACAAATGATTACAATTATCACAAATAATTATCACAAAAGTTCAGGAAATTGTCACCTCTGGCCACGAGAGTGGGGCAGACATGGAATTAGGGAGGGCCACACGGATTGGGCAGGGACACCACCAGTGTTCATGGTACCAAGAATCTTCAGATTTTTCATACAATTTATAAATATTCTTTTTATCTACTCAGTAATAATTTTTTTATTTAAAGAGAAAAATGCATACCTATGGACAGAAACTAGTAAGACACATGGAAAATAGAAATAGCTATTTTTGTTAAGTGGTAGATTCTAACGAAAGGACTAAATGCCTTTTAATATTGTTTTAAAATATAGACTCTGATAAAGCTCTGTAATATTGAGCTAAAAGCCTCCTAATGCTGTTTTAAAATGTACTCTAACAGAAGGGCCAAAAGCCCTTTAATGCTGTTTTTTTTGTTTTTGTTTTTTTTTTTTAATTTATTTTTAGAGAGAGGAGAAGGGACAGAGACAGAGAGGGAGAGAAACAGCAATGTATGGTTGCCTCTCACATGGCCCTCACGGGGGACCCGGCCCGCAACCCAGGCATGTGCCCCGACCGGGAATCGAACCGGGACCGTCTGGTTCCCAGCCCGCGCTCAATCCACTAAGCCACACCAGCCAGGCCCTTTAATGCTGTTTTAAAAGTTAGGAGGAAAAAACAGAACCAAGAACATAGATTCTTCAGTCTTAGTCCCACAGAGAACTAGCTTATTTGTCAGCATTCCCTATGTGAAAGGGCTGATGCCTGGGGCAGAAGCACAGATGAGCCTAGAACAGCTCATCCCACCAGAGCACAGGGAAGGAAGCTCTCAAAACCAGTGTCGTTACATCAGAGGACTCAGGAGTCAACATGAAGAAGATGCCATTTGCCAAAGACAAAGCAAGCTGAGCACTGACAAAAATATTAACTTCATCCTGAAGAATGCCAGGGAACATCAACTCGTCATTTTGAAAAGTGAAAAAGCAATGCTGATTCTTTCCCTTTATTCTGCCTTTTCTATATGAGCTGTACCCCAGAGCACTCAAATAGATGAAGAGGGAAAGTCCTTTGTAGAAACATCAATCTAATGATGCAGAAGGACTAGTAAACTATCAGAACTTTGTAATCCCTAATTGAGCCATAAATTTAGACAGCAATCAGCAATGGCAATGGCAATGGCTGCTAAAATTATTAGGTGAAAAAGTGATGGGAAACCTCACAATAAGACAGGGCTGACAAAGCCTGAACCCACAGATCCTGGTATCACAAAGACACAACCAGACATCCTGTCCTGTTGTGACACAAGAGGAGGTGCATGGCACCATCCATGAAGTGTTCTTGCCCCAAAATAGTACTGAGTCTGTGAAGCCTCAAGCTCTAACTCCAGTTCACAAGAAAATGCTGAGGTCAGCGGCACATACTAAGTTTTACCACTGGGATGCAGCTGGCAAAATCCCCAATGTAGGAAATTCCATCGGACAAATGACTTGGTTTGTTCAACAAATAAATCACAACGGGGAAAAAAGAGGGGAGAGGGAATCTACAGACTAAAAGGGATTTTGGAGAGATCCAGATGGAGCTTGTCTGGATCCTATTGGAATACAGCCAAGGTTTTTGGTGTTTTTTTTTTTTTTTTTTTTGAAAAAAAAGCATTTATGAGACAATCAGGGAAATCTAAACACTGACTGGATAATTTGATGATATTAAGAAAGTATGGTTAATTTTATTTTAGGTATGATAATGGTACAGTGGTTCTTTTCTAAAGACTTCTTATACTTTAAGGATACATACTGAAGTATTTACACATGAAATGCTGTGACATCTAGGGTCTGCTTCTAAACAACCCAGTGGAGGAGAGGAAAGAAGGGAGAAAGAAGAGAGGCCATGAGCTGGTAACTGCTGAAGCCAGGTGGGGGGTACATGAGGGCGCAGTATATCACCGCCTCTACTTCCGTGTCTGTTTGAAAACTACCTCAATAAAAACTACGAACAAAATAAACTGGCTCATCTGACCAGATTCAGCAGTTCCCCTCTTGACAGAAGAGGCTAAGCAGGTAGACCCTGCCCGGCACGTGAAGCCAGGACTTACCGTTCTCCATTCACCTCGTTGCCTTGGTCTCTAGTGTGGAAGATCATTGTATATTTACCCACATCAGGCATTGGCCGGATTATTTTCATTCTGTGAAGCTCAACCCTAGAAAAATAACAGAGGTGGTTTTTCTTTAAATTCCATCCTACTTATCTACCACTAGGCACTCAAAAAGAATCATTTCCAAAATTTACACACGTGCGCTTACACAGAGACATAAATAGTTTAATTATTTGGGTATTAAAAAAAGAATTTTCTTATAATGTTGGGCCTCAGGCAATAAGTCCATTAAAAACTCACATTTAACATTTACTCCTGGGGTAAAAAGGAGATGTGTCAATTCATAGTTTGTCATTTTCCAAAACAACTGAGAAAATACATGTTTTAAAACATCATGACATAAGGTATACAAATGTCTAATCTCAATGTTCTACACCTGAAATTTATATAATATTGTATGCCAACTCTAATTTAAAAATAAATCTTAAAAAATTATGATGAACAGGAGAATCAAGTCTCTTGTGACCCCTAGTTTACTTAACTCTTCCTTCTTTCAACAAAGAAAGCAATGATCTTTTAAAGTCACAAGCTTTAAAGCCCATGAACCTATGTTCAAATCTAGACTTCGTTATTTTCAACCTTGGTAAGTCAGGGTTCCGGGTCTCGGGTTCCCTCTACAAAATGCCAGTGGTGTTCTGGAGCTGATCAAACAGGCTCAGATGAGGGAGTCCATGAGGTGCACGCTTTGCAAGCTGTAATGTAATATATATGTGCAAAGAGGGGTGGCACCCGCTGCACAAGTGAGTAAATATTTAGTGAATACGCCTCAACCAACTTTTACATTAAAATCACTTAGTTATCAGTAGTTAGTCAAGAACCACTTTGAAGGCCCTGATGTCCTTATAAAACAAAAGCAAACGTCGGTGCTCCCTCAGCCTTGAAGCCGAGGAGCACAGGAAAACAGACGGTGATGACACACGGTCAGTGCAAAACTCTAATCTTCCCATCTAGGCCGTAACGTGGACTTTGGGGAGGTGATGGCCAGTGTTCGCCTCTAGCCTTTGCTACTCCTGCCCTGAAATCTAGCTCTGTCCACTTCGTAAGCCCTGGCCCCACAGGCTGGTGATGGGATGGGCCTTGAAGAGCTGTGGCCTGTCACGTGGCCATTCCTATGGAGACTTTGGTGGGGAAATCCACTCTCCTCCTGCCAGAAACATCCCAGGGACCCTCAGCCTACATGGGAACAAGACGAGCAGGGAGCCCTGGCTTCCTTATGCTGAAGGGAAAAGTTCTAGCAGTCACGTATCTATTAATTCAAAACTGCAGCTAAGAAAGTTCCTTTCCAAGAAACAACACCAGGAGGAAGGAGGGTCTCTTGATAGCCAGGAAGACCTTGTTATTACAAGTCTAAAGATACTGGCCCCAGGCTCTTGAATCATTACTTATTTCTGATAGGTAGGGCTACCCATAATTATCTGGCCACAAAACCCGAATTCAGGGGAGGTTGCCAGGAGGGGAGGCCAGATATAGTCCTTCTGAAGCCCTCAGGGCAGAAAATAGTCCAGGAGAATCTGAGGATAATGCTAGCAGCCTGGAGCCTGGCCTGGGAGTCAGGCCAGCAGCTACCCCCACAGTAGGTGGGGCTGCCTAATGCCTGATGGAGAGGACATCTTGGCTGCTCCAGGGTGTGCAGGTCCTCACAGGCTGTGGGTACTCCCTGCTCTGGGCACTGGGAACTGTGCAGGATTCCCCAGCATCTGGGAGAAAGCATAGGCTTGTACTGGGCCCTCTGGCTACTGTCCTCACATTGCATCTTTGTGGACCTTCCACAATTTGGGACTTTTCATTCACTGGTGAGACCTTTCTCAGTAAGCAATGCCCACTGACAAGTTGACAGAGACCTTCATCAACACTTGTGGACCCCTAATACCCACTAGCCAGAAACAGACCACCTTCTATCCCCTCCACACAGCCAGTGGCAAAGAGCAATTTGGGTCGTCCTGCCTGCCCTCTGCACCTGCCTCCCTGTAAGCCCAAAGCCTCTGCCCTGCTGGGCCGGCATCTACAGGTGCGATAAAACGTAGGTTTCCAGAGCCATCACTGACAGCTACGCCCTGTGAAGGGGACCTGTCTCTGTTGTTCACCTGAGTCTGAGGTCATCGTCTTCGCCTCCCCATCCCCAGTAGTTGTTAGAGAATCCATTCACCTTGAAAAATTGCTCTCTTCTTAGGGCAGTAACACCCCCAAAATATCCACTGTAACGTAACCTGGAACAGAAGAGAGGAGAGAACAAGAACATTAGCACAGCCTTTTTGTTCTCCACAGACTCTCGAGAAGTCTCTGATTCCAGGCTGGCATTCTAGGAACACGATGAAGACCATGCACTCCACCCAGCCATTCCTGCTGGGCACCCACCTCCCAACTCTGCTGGCCTGCCCTGTTGCCCTTCATTCCTCTGCCGAGACAAGCGCTCACATCCCCTCACTAAGCAAGGCACCACCCACCTGCTATTGTTAATGTTTAATGTTTGCGTGCAGCGGTCTACAGAGGTGCCTGTAAGTGTGCACCATAACATCAGATGTGAATTACAGACTTCATCTCGTGTGCCAATCCAATGCAAAGGCATAGCTATCAGAGGCACTGGGTTAAGAAGGATTCTGAGGTTGCACCCAGGTTCAGCATGAATAAGTGTCATAGAGAATATACTGGGTTCTTTTTTCACTTTCACTTTTTTGGGGGGTGGGGAGGAGGTAGAGAGCAGAGACAGCTCCTGCACATACTTTGTATGCAAAGCTCCATACCAGAATCTGTTTCTTAAAGAATTCAATACATTTCAAAAAACCTGATGTTTCTGGCTTGTACAATTAGGTAGATAATTGTGCCTTTCACAAAAATAGAGTATACAAAACAATAATTGGGTTTTGAAAGGAAGACAGTAAATTTTGGCTAAGTGGAATCTGAGATACCCCTGGCGCTTTTGCTGGTGGTCAGAAGGATATGGGGTTCGAAGCTGAAAAGAGAAGAGAGGCTGAAGATAGGGCTTTGCCAATAGGCTATTCAGAGGTGGTCCTTGGAGGGCGGCAGCAGGAGAACCGCACTGCCCGAGGACGATATAGGAGGTGAGGGGACGACAGAGGGTGGAGCCAGGAGGACAGCCATAGGAAAAGGGGGAAAGAGAAGAGATCAAGCAGGACCAGTCAGACAGCACCTCCCAGCCACATGGGACCTTAGGATTGCTGGTGGACAAACTGTCAGATCTGAGAAATAAAGATATCCCTGAAGATAACACTGTACCAATTCAGAAATACAAATGAAGGCAGCTTATTAACTTGGATGTTACTGAATAAAACTTTAATTAACTTCAGTTCACAGTGCTCCAAGACCTATGAAATATTTGACTCTCCAGATAAGAAGAAAAATCAAAAGGAGAGGGCACTGAACACACAGACACTTGCCATCTAACAGGCAGAGCCAGAAAAGGTCATTTGTAGTTCAACTGGGTGTTTCTAGGTTGTGAGCACAGATGGGAGGACCCTGTTTAACCCATTATGGAGACAGGTTTACTTATACACCCTCAACCTAAAATTCTAGAAAATAGTGTTGTTATAACCTAAAACAAACAAAAGGAAATAAAGTGCTCAGAAGGCAGCTACTCCTGCCCAAGACATCTACGACAGTGACCTGTTGCCGCAGTTATTGGACTCGGACTGGGAATGGCTTCTCAACTCCCTGAAGACCAGCAGCTCCATCAGGACAGAGGAGAACCACTGACCAGGAGTAACACGCTGAGCACCACAGAAGGGTCACCAGGACAGAACAGCACTGATGATCTGAGGGGGATCTATTAAGTAACCACTATCCACTCTGAGCAAGGCAGCTGGCTAAACACTGTAATCCCTGCGCCATGAGAGGTGAGCACTGTCAGGGTTCTAAGGAACGAGAGGCCACATCGGAGGATTCAGATAGGCAAAAAAATGAGGACCTCGAGGTGCCCAGAACTACATGAGAAAAAGGAAAAAGAGAGAAGTGCAGGCTGACCAGCACCTGCAGACCAGTTTCACAGCAGTGGCAAGTACAGAAGAAGGCCAGCCGGAAAGAAAGGTTAAGAAACTCCATTTCAGTCCTGCCCTGACTAGCTCAGTGGGTGGGTCGTTGTCCTGCAAAGCAAAGGGTCACCAGTTCAATTCCCAGTCAGGACACATGCCTGAGTTTCAGGTCAGGTCCCCCGGTTGGGGGGTGTTCAAGGGGCAACCAATCAATATCTCTCTCACATATCAATGTTTCTCTCCCTCTCTTTTTCTCTCCCTTCCCCTCTCTCTAAAATTAAATAAATTAAAAAAAAACAAAAACTCCATTTTCCAGTGGCCTTTTGGATAGCAAATGTCTATGTGTTTTTTAATCTTTGCTTTGGTTTTTCTTCTTATCTGGAAATGCACAACGATTTAATTGGCCCTGTAACAGTTACATCTATATTTAACACTGTAAGATTGGGAAAGCATAGTCATAAAATAACAGTAGAATCCTTGTAGAAAGCAGGCAGGTCCCAAAGAAATGATTGGCAGTAAAATTTGCCACAGGCAGGTCCAGAGCTTTATTGCTGACTCAATAGTCAGTGGGATAAACAAGATTTACTTCTGGCTTCATCAGAATCCGAGACATTTCAGTCAAGTTCCTTTAACTTCTGCTTTCTGCATGTGTGTAAAGTGAAACATTTATTTTTTTTATGTTTTTTATTTTAATTATATTTTATTGATCATGCTACTAGAGTTGTCCCAATTTTTCCCCATTTTCCCCCCTCCACCCAGCACCCCACTCCCTCAGGCAATCCTCCCACCATTGTTCATGTCCATGGGTCATGTGTATAATAAGTTATTTGGCTATTCTATTTCCTGTACTGTATTTTACATACCTGTAGCTATTCTGTAACTACCTATTTTTACTTCTTAATCCCCTCACCTCTTCACCCCTTCCCCCACATCTACCTCCCATCTGACAACCATCACAATGCTCTTCATATCCATGATTCTGTCTCTGTTCTTCTTGCTTGCTTAGTTTGTTTTTTATTTTTATTTTTCTTAAAGATTTTATTTATTTATTTATTTTTCAAGAAGGGAAGGGATGGAGAAAGAAAGGGAGAGAAACATCAATGTGTATTGCCTCTTGCACACCCCCAACTAAGGACCTGGCCTGCAACTTAGGCATGTGCCCTGACGGGGAATCGAACCAGTAACCCTTTGGTTCAGAGGCTGGCACTCAATCTACTGAACCACACCTGCCAGGGCTAGTATTCAATTGTTGATAGATACGTATTCTTGCCGCTTTATTGTTCATAGTTTTGATCCTCTTTTTCTTAAATAAGTTCCTTTAACATTTCATATAACCATGGTTTGGTGATGATAAACAATTTCAGTTTTTTCTTGTCTGGGAAGTCTTTTATCTGCCCTTTGATTTCAAATGATAGCTTTGCTGGGTAAAGCAATCTTGGCTGTAGGTCCCTGCTTTTCATGACTTTGAATATTTCTTGCCAATCCCTTCTAGCCAGCAAAGTTTCTTTTGAGAAATTAGCTGACAATCTTATGGGCACTCCCCAGTAAGTAACTAATGGCTTTTCTCTTGTTGCTTTTAAGATACTCTCTTTATCGTTAACTTTTAGCATTTTAATTATGATGTATCTTGGAATGGGCCTCTTTGCATCAATCTTGTTTGAGACTCTCTCTGCTTCCTGGACTTGTATGTCTATTTCCTTCAACAAATTAGGGAAGTTTTCTTTCATTCTTCTTTCAAATAGATTTCCAATGTCTTGCTCCTTCTCTTCTCCTTCTGGCATCCCTATGATGTGAATGTTGGACCCCTTGAAGTTGTCCCAGAGGCTGCTTATACCATCCTCATTGTTTGGGATTCTTTTTTCTTCTTGTTGTTCTAATTGGTTGTTTTTTTGCTTCCTTATGTCCCAAATCATTGATTTGTTTCTTAGCTTCAACCACTCTACTGTTGTTTCCCTGTAAATTGTTCTTTATTTCAACTAGTGAAGCCTTCATTTCTGATTGGATCTTTTTTATGCAGCTGAGGTCTTCACTAAGTTCCTTGAGCATCCTTATAACCAGTGTTTTGAACTCTGCATCTGAGAGATTGCTTATCTCTATTTCATTTAGCTCTTTTTCTGGAGTTTTGATCTGTTCTTTAATTTGAGCCATGTTTCTTTGTCTCCTCATTTTGGCAGCCTCCATGTGTTTGTTTCTATGTATTTGGTAGAGCTGCTTTGACTCCATGTCTTGGTAGTGTGGTCTAATGTAGTAGATATCCAATAAGGTTCAATGGCAAAGCCTCCCCTAACACCCAAGCTGAGTACTTGAGCTGTACCCTTCAAGGGGGGTGGGCTGAATAGACCCTCTTCTTGTAGTTGAGCCTTAGTTGCTCAATGGGAGGAATTACCCATACCAGTCAGCTGCAAGGACTAGCTGTGACCACTGACCACCAATCTCTGCCTTCTATGGAGAATCAGCTATGCAAGGGCAACATGGTGGTGTTCTGATGTGGTCTGTAGCTGCCTACGTAGGCTCTGGGGTTTCCCAGGTGGTGCAGGGCAAGGTCAGCCCCCACCTGTGTTTTACCCCAGGCCACCATGTCTAAGCTATGAAGCAATCTGAGATGGCTGCTACTTGTGCTGGGATTGGAGCTTCCCAGGCAAAGCCAGGCTGTTAATCTAGGCTGCCTACTGCTAGTGCCAGGCCTGGAGCTCACTGAGGCCAGCTGTTGTTTGTTTGAGAGGATTTAGGATGTTGTGAAGCATAAGCCAAGACCAGCGATTCACAAAGAAAAGCAGCTTGGGTAGGCAGGGCGGAGTCTCTGGGGATCTCCAAGACTCTCCAAGACTAACAGTGATAGCCAGGTTGATGAAGTCTCAGATATGGCATCAGCTTGCCAGCTCCATGGGGAGAGGGTTTAGAAAAGGGACAATGTCCCCTGCTTGCCTTGATTCCAGCCACTTCAGTTCCTCCCTATCTGTCACTGTTGCCTTTCAAGCTGCTACCCCAGTGATGGAACTCAGAGGAAATGAGTCTAAGTAGGTGAATCTGTATGTGGGTTCTTTAAGAGGAACTCCTTGGACCTCTGTAAGTTTCTTCCACAAACTCAATCCCCAGTGGTTTTTGCAGCCAGAAGTTGTGGGGACTTATCTTCCTGGCACAGGGATCCTGGGCTGGGGGTCCTGGTGTGCGGCTGGCACTCCCCACTCTTGAGATATCCCTCCTGAATTTTTATCCACTACACACGGATGTGGGACCAGCCTATTCCATGTCTTCGCCCCTACTACCAGTCTGGATGGACGTGGTTTCTTAATTCCATAGTTGTCAGGCTTCCATTCAACTTGATTTCCGACAGTTCTGAGTGATGGTTGTTCTATATTTTAGTTGTAATTTTGATGTGGCTGTGGGAGGAGGTGAGCATGTCTGCTTATGCCGCCATCCTGACTGGAAATCCTCAAAAGCATTTCTTGAACTTCCATACTCATGGGAGCGTTGTGACAATGAATAAGAGCCCTTGCTGATTTAAGTTCTGTGGCACAGTGACACACAGTTACCAGCAGGGAGCAGACACTTAGCTGCCTGCTACCACTGCTGCCCACTATGGAGGGGTGAGGGGACGGGAATATCATTACTTATGCATGGCTCTTCCTGGCCACCGTAGATGAGGCAATTTACATGATACATATAACAAAGTAAAAAAATGTATGTAAATGACAAATGAGGTCCAGAGGAAAACTTAAATCAGAAAAGAAGATTAAAGTGAGAAATGTATTAGAATTCTTATCTGCAAATAAGATTCCTTTCAGCTTTAAAAAAAAGGCTATGGATTTGGCTCAGAGCTTCTTATATCCAGAAGAGAAGACACATTCGATCGCCTAACTCACATTAAGAAAACCTGCCAGTTATTCAGGGAAGACAAAGGCTTCTGATAGCTAGTTTAAAAGAAATATATGGCTAGTTAAAATACAAAGTTAAAACAGCAAGATTCATACAAGGGCTGTTTTTAGAGTGAGTAGCCTCTGATGACATCTATGATTGTGATATCGAAGTTTTATTCAAAGTCAATTCCCAGCAGGAATGCCCAAGAACTCAGTTTGTTGTGGTCCAGCTAAACACAAAGATAAAATTAGAATTCCAACAAAAGACCCGTCCTTAAAATAATCCTGTTATCTGCACTGAAAACAAACAACAACAACAACAAAACAAAAACCAAAAATCCTGATTGTAATTTCCCACTACAGATGTTTAGAAAGAACTGGGCATTAGGAAGTTATCTATGTCAGGAGTCCAGCACATCTATATTCTGTGCTGTACATAGTAAAAATGTATTAATACACAGTAAGCGAACAGATGGTTTGACATGCTTCTGAAAATACCAAGGTGACCAACTAGGATATGCTGCCTTCTTCAAAGCAGAGGCGGCTCAGAGACCAGAAAGCAAAACCTCTAGATAATAAGATTAAGATCCAAAGATCAGGTTCCCCAAAAGAAAAAATCCTGTGATTCTCTTCCAGGGCCCTCCCCGGCCCTGTGGCCCCACCACATCTGCCCTCATTCAGGAGCCTGGCCTCTCCCCACAGATTTTCCTCCTTCCCCTTCCCTGCCTCATTACCAAGTGCTTACAGTTACATTTACAAACGTTAGGTGCAGAACTGATATAACTCCACTGTAGCTGTCTCCCACACCAGCACAGAACAGGGAGCTCTTCGAGGGCAGGCTCCGGGTCCATTAGAATTGGTCTCATGGCCCCGAGCACAGGGAGCAGCACAGACGCGAGCACAGTAAAGGCTGGGCCGGGGGAATCTGACAGGTAAATGCACACACACATAAGCGAATATATAGTTTCATTTGCAAAGAATTTTCTTGGTCACTATTCCCCCTTGGTTGTGCTTAAATAGGAGCTGGTATAAAATAAGGTTGGAAAGCAGATCTGCATCTCCTAGGGGGCACAAGAAATGGGGAATGAAGACAGAAATGGTGGTACCCAGCACGACCCACAGTGGCTCTGAGAGGAGAAACTTGTCCTGGGTGTTCTGGCTCCTGGGCACACTGCTCAGTGGATTGCCCGCCCCCCACTCCCCACCCTCCACATGACTCTGGAAAGATGCCACCCTTTGGAAAGAGATGTCACATTCACACAGCAAAGGCCTAAGAGCTGAACTAAGGGGCATGCTTTTGTTGCCCCTAGAGGGGAAGTCAAGGAATTCCAGTAAGTTACTTGAATTTGCACAGTAGGAGGCAGCTTGGAAAAGCTCCACTGCGTGGACGCTGCAGGTGAGGCTGGCCAGGGTTTGCAGTGCCTGGTTATTGTTCCTCTCTTGTTCTTCCCTGTTGTCTTTGGGGTCCTCTGGCAAGGATGTCATGGGGTTTTTTCCTAAAAGGAAAAATCTAATTTCTCCAACTCCTGTTTTGAACTTTAAGTGCTATGCCATGTGCCATTTTCCTATTTCTCCTTTACCTCAGACTCTGGGCACGCCATCCCACACAGCCTGATGACGACAGGGCAGGCTTCTCCAGCTCAGCAGGCCCGCCTTACCTGTAGCCAGTGCTGTTCCTGCCCACCACCAGATGCTTGGGCTGATCCTCACACTTGTAAAGGTTCAAGTCATTCTCGGGCACCAGGTCCACATCATGGAATATAAAGCAGTCCCAATTTTCATCATTGAGAGCTTCCAGATAGCCCACATTCAAGAGTTTGGCGCGATTAAACTTTTTATTGCCAGCCTATAGATAGGGAAATTAAAAGTTGAAAAGCTCCTGAGACAAGGTTTCACACTGTGCTCCCTTCAGTTCAGATGCAGGAACCGGCATTAACTCCCGCTACACACATCTATACTTGTGACATGAAAACCTGACAGTAGATGCGATAATAAAAGACAGTTTGTTTCTTTACGTTTCATACATACTCAAATCCCATAACTTAAAAACATACCTTAAAATGGGAAGTCATCGTTTAATGGGTATAGATTCTCAGTTTTGCAAGATGAAAGAGTTCTAGAGATTGGATGCAGAATAATGTGAATATACTTAACACTTACTGAGCTGTACACTTAAAAATACTTAAGGTGGTAGCCCTGGCTGGTGTGGCTCAGTGGACTGAGTGCCAGCCTATGAACCAAAGGGTCACCAGTTCAATTCCTAGTCAGGGCACATGCGTGGGTTGACGGCCAGGTCCCTAGTGAGGGGTACACGAGAGGCACCCACACATTAATGTTTCTCTCCCTCTCTTCCCCTCTCTCTAAATATAAATAAATAAAATCTTTAAAAATATTTTAAAAATAGTTAAGGTCATCAATTTTATGTTATGCATAATTTATCACATTTTTTAAAAACCCATAATTTAAAAATACAAATAAAAATAACTCAAAAAATTTTAAAAACATACCTTTATATTTTCCATGTAAAACTAAAAAACCTTTCTTACACACTCTTCATACTGACAAGTATCACTGCTTTACTGTTCAACTCTTAGCTCCCCCCAATTTTATCCTATGTAATCAATTTACACTAAGCTTCCAAGAAACAGAGCTTGCCAGAAAGGATAAGAATTCTTGACCTATAAACAGAGAAGGTCATTGCTAATATTTCTAAGCTACTTAAAAGTCTCTTGGAATCACTGTAAGAGAATCCCATTTTAATACTTAATGGCAGAAGCTAAACCTCACAGTGACTTCACTGAGGGGATCCGTCACTGCGTAAAAAAAAGAACACATTTCGACCAGTAATAAGACCAGAGGTGTGGTGCCCTGGCTGGTGTGGCTCAGTGGATTGAGTGCCAGTCTGCAAACCAAAGGGCTGCTAGTTTGATTCCCAGTCGGGGCATGTGCCTGGGTTGCAGGCCAGGCTCCCAGTACGGGGCACACGAGAGGCAACCATGCATTGATGTTTCTCTCCCTCTCTTCCTCCTTCCCTTCCCCTCTCTCTAAAGATAAATACATAAAATTAAAAAAAAAAAAAAGACCAGGGCTATGGTATGGAAAAGATTTTACAGTATTAATTTTTTCATGGCTGTTTAGATCAAATTCCTTCAGAATGAATTCTAGTTTGATAAACAGTTCATCATAACAAAAATACAGGCAGTTCTCTCAAAAGTTACCCCAGTACCTTCCTGAAAAGAGCAACACAAAGCAGACATATTTTTCTAGTGATAAAAATATTACACATTGGGAGCGGCTGTCCTAAGAAAGACCTCAGAATGATTAACAATGTTAAGAACAAAAACAATTATAAAACAATATAGTAATAGTAAAATTTTGTTTCAAATACTAAATAGGTAAGATGTATTATATATGCACATTAATTTTCAAGAACCCCAGTGTATCATAAAGTATACATTGCAGAGCTGTATCCTCTGATTTGTCAAAAGTTTTCATAAAACAAATATTACTGCTTATAACCAATAGTAAGGATGAAATTAATGATTTCTTGCATTTTTAGCATTTATAAGAATTTGAGGGGAAATTACTTGGAAGGCCCAGGGCAATTCTGAAAAGCTAGACATGGACATTTAAGTTGATGCCTTATTTTTTTCTTTCAATAAACATTAATACCAAATAAAAGCATCTGTAATCAGCCATTCCACTTAGAGCTAAACTCTTCAAAAGCAGCTAACACTTACATTTACTGCGTTCCTACAAAATCATGCTTCTGGAAGCCAAATAAGTAAATCAAGAAAGTGAAAACAAAAAACCAGAGAGAGAGAAAAGAAAGAAAGGGAAGAAAAATAAATAAATAAATAAATCGTGGCCCCCTACAAGTGAAAATTAAACATGTTTTACACAGCAAATAGTGGCGAAGTTAAAGGCAGAATGGTGGCGATGGCCACAGAACCCCGTGGCTAGTGGCAGACAGCAGTCTGTCACATCCTCTGTCTAGATCCCCAATGAGTAACCATGCTCAAAAATGCAAAACAATTTCAACATGTCATGTGTAGTGCACAGCAAGTGCAGAGGGAAACATAAGGGAAATCTCAGGGGGAAACTACAGGGCAGTCACTGGCTGACATGGAAAGGCTGACAACAAAACAGGCTTCCTCCAGAGGTTTCTAAGAGGCAGCAAAATTTCCCAGCACTAAGTCCCATTACTCCCCACTCTAGAATTTCCTTTACTCATTTCAAGGATGAACAAGATAAAAGACCTCTCCTTTGACAATAGTTTGACGGTCCTTTTTACCAAGAAAGACAAATGGTCAAGTCCATCAGAGAGAGGAGAATCGGAGGCAGAGCCCTGGTCTGTCCCCACACTCACCTGGTGGATGACGTAGATGCCATATTCCAGCTGCTGCCTCTGCAGGAAGGGGTGGAGGTGCTTTAGCAGGTACATCAGGTGCCTCTCTCTGTTCCGGTGCGGAATGAGGACGGCAACCCGCTGTGAAGCCTTGCATTCCTCAGGGTGATACCGGCCTCTGTGCACTTTGGGGTTTTCTGCCTGCACATCTTCCAGAGTAAGATCTGCTTTGAAAGTGAGCTTGTCCTGACCTCCTACAATTAAAACAGGCCAGAGGAAACAACGGCGGCTATCTCATCAAGTGGTAAGAGGCTTACATGAGCTAGTACACATAAAGCACTTAGAACATTGCCTGGTACCCGCTGTATGTGTTAACTTTTATTATTACTATTTTAAAGCCTCATTGGGTCATAAACTACAACCACAGAACCATGTGACCCAGGTTATTGGCTACAAAAGCAAGAAAATGACATAAGAGCATTCCCCTGTTGGCCAATATTCCCTGGGTAGTCAACTCTGGCTCTGCGATTCATCCATAAATTAGAAATACATTCTGTCCTGCCTTCAGCTTTCAGCTCGGAGGAGGCGAAGGTGCAACTTTTTTCGGCCATCCCAAATCTGGGTTCATCCCACACCAGCCACCTCCAACAATGCCGCCAAAGTTCAACCCCAGCGAGATCAAAGTCATACACCTGAGCTGCACCAGTAGGAGAGTCGATGCCACATCTGCCCTGGTCCCCAAGATCGGCCCGCTGAGCCTGTCTCCAAAAGAGGTTGGTGATGACATCACCAAAGCAACCAGTGACTGCAAAGGTCTGAGGATTACAGTGAAACTGACCATTCAAAAGAGACAGGCCCAGACTGAGGTAGCACCTTCTGCCTCTGCCCTGATCATCAAAGCCCTCAAAGAACCACCACAAGACAAAAAGAAGCAAGAAAATATTAAGCACAATGGAAATAGCACTTTTAATGTGAGACTGTCAACATGGCCTGACAGATGCAGCAACTGATCTTCAGCTAGAGAACTCTGGAACCATTAAAGAGATCCTGGGGACTGCCCCAGTCTGTGGGCTGCAATGTTGACACCCGCCAACCTCATGACATCATAGATGACATCAACAGTGGTGTAGGGGAATGGCTGGCTACTTAAGAACTACAAAGGAAAATATTTCAATTAAAGATCATTTGACAACCAAAAAAAAGAAAAGAAAAAAAGAAATGCATTCTGTCCCGATGACCCAGGTGAAAAGCAGAGGTCAGAACTAGACTAACTTTAAATGTGCTCTATCCATTGTTTCTGTCTTAAAATTCCAAAGGAGGGTAAAGTCTCTTAAAAAATCAAGAGCATTCCACCTTTGCTGGTGAGGCCTATTGGATTGAGCACTGGCCTGTGAACTGAAAGGTTGCCAGCTCAATTCCCAGTCAGGGCACATGCCTGGGTTGCAGGTCAGGTCCCCAGATGAGGGCCTATGAAAGGCAACCAATATCTCTCACACACTGATGTTTATCTCTTTTCTTCCACTCTTTCTCCATCTCTCTGAAAGTAAATAAATAAAATCTTTAAAAAAAAATCAGGAGCATAGCTATCCACTAGGAACTAGCCTCACTCCCTAACCCAGCAGTACCAGGAACAGGCGTGTGCAACACGGCCACAAGTGTCCACTGTGCCACGGTCGTGGCAGACATTTGCTCTGCGAGTCTGGACGCAGCCTGGCAAAACCCAAAAGCCATCCATTGTAACCAAACTCATGTAAGGCTTTAAAGATCGGGCTGAAGCCACTGACCTTTCTCTTGGATCTGAATTAACAGGGAATGCTGACTAATAAGAAAGGAGGCAGAGCTCAGTTAGGGAACTGAGCCACACTTTGTGAAAAATCCATAGACAATGGTCAGGCTGTAAAATCTCAAGTTGTTTGCAAGTGGCACTATCCTCTTCTGAGCAAAGCAATTGTGAGCAAAGCAATTGCAGGCCCTCCCTATGTATGTCATGGTACCTTGCTTCAGGTGACCATCACCCACCACGGCTGTGGCTGCTGAGACCAGGCTCTACTGTCCATGAAGTAAAGGACTCTGCCCAAAAGCACCAAGGGAAAGTAACTGTTTACAACCACCTAGAGAAAGTAACTGGCTTACAAGAAAGAACCTTTCCTGAGGGTTCCGCATGTGAGACACAGAGATGGCAAGGCAGTAATGCCCTAAAAACAAACACCAAGAAAAAGAATAACATGAAAGGCAATCTATTAGAGCTGCTGCCAAGCCACAGAACTGCTGGGAGAGGATGGTGGTGTGGCTTCTGAGGTGGTTTCCCGTGCAGCTCGTTAATAAGCCCCATCATCCGAGTTAACCGACCCTGTCTCTGCTCTGGGCCCTGAAAGAGCCCCATGATCTAAACCACTCCCCTTGCTCACTTTCTCATTGTCGTGACTGTTGGTGGCCCTAACCGCCCAGGACATGTTTCCATGTACTCTGTCTCCCTACCACCCTCGTGATATCCTCTCAAGTTTTGTTCCTTCTGGCCCTTCTTCATCCATCACTAATTATGTCACCTTCTTAATCCAGGTGCTTGCTCAATTTGTGTCACTGCCCATCCATTTTTATAAATGCAGTTATTACTTCAATAAGGTGTAAGGATTTTGAACAAGGAAGATAACACCATCAGATTTGCATTTCAATAACTCATTTTCCTATCTCAACTTGTGTAATTTGTGAGCAGAATAATTCCCTCCCACAATCAGGAACAGCGTGTTGTCTTTTCCATGACCAGGTAAAGAGGAGCAGCGTGCCACTGTGAACACAAGACTGGGATCTGGTTAGGAAAGCAGGTCTGCAGGTTTCTGTTAAGAGCAAAAAGTCTCCAGAGGCCCCAGGCTGCCCCACAAAGAGTTAATTTAGTGTGCAGAGAGCCACCTCTGTAGGACAAATGAGGGACACTGGACTTCGCAGACTGGAAAGGCTCACCCTGCCTTTGCCCTGCCTGCACACTGCGCCCTGGGGAAGAAAGGCGAACACATGGACAACACACCGTGGCCAGCGCAACAGAAACAGGCAGACACACACACTCTGGGGCAGTCCCTGAAACCTCTCAGGGAGAGAAATTACCTAAACTAGATTATTGATGAATGAACAGGAATCTGCCAGGCAGACATGAACTGAGGAAAGGCATTCTGGAAAAAGGGAATAATTTGATATATAATATCACAGTGGAGTTTTTCTAATTACGGTGTTCACTAAAACCAATTTACTGTTCACTGAACTTGAAAGGCAAGACATCAAAGATGAATCGTAACATGCAAGATATTTGAGAAATAAACACTAGAGACAACATCGAAGGACAGGCATAGTCGTGTCCCTCAACTGCACACTTTCGGCCAAGAGGATGCTAACAGATGGCACCCAAATGGAGGCTTGAATGTGCTTGTGTTTCTCCACTTGTGGTCCGCAGGCGCCAGGGCAGGAACCGGCCCGAGTGAGCCCGTTGGTCCCAGGAGAAGGAAGACACGTGGAGCAGGGCCACCAGCCTAGGCCAACTGACCCTGAGCTCATCCCACAGACCTGTGAGCTAAACAATGCCCACTGACGTATGCTGCTAAGACTTTTGTGGCTGGATAATAAAACTGGCTGCGTTCATATCGTGGAACACTCTGCATCAGCAGCATGGACACAGCTCACAAACATAATGTTGAACAGTGAGAGTCAGTCACAAAAGAGTATACAGTGTATGTTTCCAAGTACGCAAAGTTGAAAAACAGGGAAAATCTGTGGATGGTGTTAGAAACTTGAAATAAAGGTAGTAACTGAAAGAAGTATGGGAACTTCCAGGGCTGCAGGAATATTCCATTTCTGAATTTACATACTGGCTTAACCAAGCTGTACACTTCTGGTTTTTGTACTTTCCTATACATGTATCTAATAAAGTTTACGTAGCACTTGTAAAAAAGGAAAAAAAATACTTACTGAGGTACGGAGAGACTGCAGGGCAGTTGTCAAGGTCTGCTTTTTTCATAGATGCTTCATTCATCAGAGTTTCTTTCTTCCCCAAAACCACGGCCTTCTTGAAATTAGCAATGAAATCCTTTGCTTTAGGAATCTCTTGAATAACACCCACAAAATAGTTACTGGTGGCCCACCCCACCACTGTCAGGCACAAAGTAAAAAGCAGCAGTAATCGGAATTTGTAGGAAAGGTAGAAAGTCATGTGGAAGCCCATGTCTTTTATTTACGTGAGCAAGACGTAGCAGTCTGCCTCACTGCATCAGGAAGCTCCAAGTGCAACTTCTCCAATCCAACCGCACAGTTGGCAACAACTAAAGATGCAATGCCTGCTTTTGCTCAGTAGTTCTGCTCCAACAGTCTCTAGAAGGCAATCACAAAGACATGTTTCAAAAGAATATCCTATCCTGAAATACTTCACTTCAGCACAAACAGAAAACCTGTTCCCGACAAATGCTGACTAACGGTAATGGGAGTTCTCCAAGCAGAGTTCAGAGATGAGAAACTCAGAGACTTTAGAGGTAGAAGGTTCCAACCACATACACATCAAAGGAGTTCTCTCTGGGTCATCACCCAAGCTATCTGTCACTTGAGAGAAAAGCCATGTCCAGACATTGCACAGGGGGAGAAAGCAGAGATTGTGGATATCTCCTCAGTTCTGAGCTGGGCACAGCGTAAACACAGCCTAGCAGTCCTCTTTCTGACACAGCTTTAAGAGAAGGTTAACAACAAGTGAAATCCTGTTATGGAAAATGAGACAAAAGCTCTTCTCTGTGGGAGCTAGAGAAATGTGTTGCTCGACAGGGGATAAAAAATCAAGGCTTTTCACTACGAGGCACTGGCACCAGGCACACCCCAACGGGTAGGGAGGCGGGGGGGAGAAACATCGAGAGTGCTGACCCAGGAGGCCACTCACCTGTAAGAATAAGAGACCAAACTGTTTAAGGTCAGGGGTCTGACTCAGACAGAAGGGCTCTGACTGCTACAGCTGTACCACATACTGGCCATGAAACCGGTCTTTTCTGTATAAGATGGGGATAAACATAGTACTACCCAGAGACATTATTGTGGGACTGGATGAACCAGTGCGCAGGTGGCAAACAGAAGGCCCGCGGGCCGAATACAGCTTGTTTCTACCCAGAGGCAGGGCCGAGCTCTCACTTAACTGGTAAGGAGTAATTACATTTATACAGCCCTAAAATTACATTCAGTGCTTTGAAGGCAACCGCAAGGCTGATGCGGCCCCCGGTGTATTTGACACCCCTGAGTTCCTAACATATCCATCCATCAAGTGTTAGCCCACCTCCAGATGCACAGTAAGCACCCACGGTGCCCCTCACTGTTGATATTGTTACATGTTTTGACTTTAAGTAACTCCAGATTAGTGAGGACCAACAAGTAGACACACTGGAGGAGGAGGCGGCCAGGACCATGACTCTATTACACTATATTTCTCCCCGTCACTTGATAAATTGCCACTCTGATTTCACACTTCAGTATGACTCCCTCTCTGACAGGTAGCTATGCTCTTAGTTACGGACAAAAACCCAGTTTCTGAGGCCGCACAGGCGAAGGCCACCTCGGACCGTGGTGAGCACACTAAGGCAAGGAAGGTGACTTAGTGAGCAGCAAAGCGCGCACACCCTCTGCATTGCCCACCCGCGTCACTCCTCTACTTCCGCACACGTTATCCGAAGAATGCAGAAATGCTAGGGCTAGAGCACTGATAGCCTCTAGAGCCAGACGTACCCTCAATGAAATGAATAGAATGGAGATCAAAATGTTTTCTATGCTAAGTGACGGCATGGAAATGCTTATGCTGAAAACTTAAGTAACAAAAAAAAAGAGAAAATAAACTCTATATGCATGCATGATTACCACTAAAATTACAGAAATAAGAAAACTCTAGAAAAAAATAGTCAAAAGCTAGCAATAATTGTATCAGGAATATGGGATTGGCCAGGTGTGTATTTTCCTCTTTTCTTTTCAGAATTTTGTATGATATACTTCTGTTCTTTTATAATAAAAAGTTTTTTTAAAAAAATGATATGTGGGGATATGGTAATTTACTATGAAAAACAAAAACAAAATCTTAGCAACTCTCAAGATGGCCTCATACTTACTGAAGGGTAGTATTTCAAAAATTTAGCTCTAGGTTGTTTGAGGGAAACCTAGAAAGCATTTCTCTTTAGACACAATGTAATAAAAGGAGGTTAAGTTCCTGTCAAGCCACAAGAGAGGTGACCCACGAAGCAATGAAGCAGTATGGCTTGTATTTAGTGAAGGTAATTTAAGAAATAACAGTAATAACAGCTAAGAGCCATTTATTTGTGAATTTACTCTGTGCCATGCACTGGGGTTAAATCACTTGTATTACCTTACTTAATTCTCATCTCAACGTCATGAGGTAAGAATTATGAGTCTCCTCATTCTATAGAGGAGAAAATGAAGGTTTAAAGAGATTAAAAAGTTTGCCTAAGACCATGCAAGCAGCCGTGGTGAAGCTGGGTCTGAGCCCATGCGGTCAGCTCCAGCGCCTGGGCTTCCGCCACACCCTTCACATGGGCATTTCGATCTTTCTTTGGGGCTGGGTGCATCCGATACAAACCCTTGAAATATACGGGGGTTTTTCTTTTGTTTTGTTTTCAGCAGCATTCTACCTTTCTCCCACATCCTCCCGTCCCTTTCCTTGGGCCTGTTTGGTCAAATGGCTTCTTGGAGTTCTCATGTCTTCGCTCCAGGTAAGTCTGCAGGTTCCTGGGGCCAGACAACCTCTATGGACTTAATTGCAAGAAGCTTAAATGCTAGGATTGGCAATAATTTTTTATTAAAATCTCAATCTTAGAAAATCTAGACTGGAAAGAGTAGAGGGAGAGTCTCCTGACAGGGAGACTCGCCTGCCTGCAGGGACTTCTGGTCACAGCACTGCAGTGGAGAACACACACACGCGTCCCCCAGCATCTTACAGAGGGCGGGAGTGCGGTTTAGAGGGATTTAAAAACCCACCCAAGTAATGAGCTTGGAATAATCATAGACTATGATTGCTGAACTGCAGCACAAGGAATTTATCTAAAAATAAGAAATCCGTTATAAAAGTAAGGAGCCATTCTTAATGAGTACTTACTAATTAGTCTTCATTGCTAACCCTGCTTATTGAGACTATGTGGGATCCAGTTAAAAATAATCACTTCTCACTTTTTCCAGTCTTGGTGCTCTCCTCAAAACTGACTCTACAGGGAGCCGGTAAGAAGGAAGCTCAAGTGTGAGGTCTCCTTGGTCCTGTGAGTAAACACCTAAGGTATGAATGATCTATAACACAATGGACTTTGAAGAGAGATCTCCTGCCCAGCCTGCATATTGATGCCAAGTGACTGAAGACAATCCCTTTAGGCACGTTTTCCCAGCTAGAACACAGTTAAAAAAAAAAATCTTAAACCAGTTCCCGTAAGAATTTAATGAGATTATATACACAAAGATTATATACACAAACACACCTGGCACATTCCGAGGAACACACTAAATATTTACTGACTCTGATTATCAGTGTGATTCATGCTCAAAGTTTGCCAGAATGCTCATGGAGATAATGTCTGTAGTTACATATTAAAATACAGATGATTTTTATTTTCTACTTCTCTGTAATTTCCTATTTTTCGTTCAACGAGTGCATATTATTTTTATGATTAAAAAATAAGGATTTTTAAACAAAAGTTCTTTTTAGGGCAGGTAACTCCTGGTTGGTGTTCAGGGAAAATGTTATCAGAATAGACTTATTTATAATAACATTTAAAAAACTGAGAGACCCTGAACTCTGTCTGAAGAGAGTTTTCTTTTTCAATCAAGGCTGTCTTGAAGTAAAGAGAATGTGGCCACAGAGAACAAATTCAGGTAACATGAAAGAAGTTATTTTAGGGCAAGACTCACCACCCTTTTCCTTTATAGAAGTTTGCCCTAGAGTTAGTTCAAAATGATGTTTTCATAATTTTGTTTTTCCTCTTCTCAACTCAACCAGCCTTTCCTGAGCACTTGCTATTTTCAGGTGCAGTGCTGGGCACACAAAGGAAACTGAAGTATAGTCCTTACA
>PVJI01021524.1:0-26906 GCA_004026765.1 Micronycteris hirsuta
ATGAATGTATGTCCTCATTCATTTCTTGATGAATTTGGCCAGCTTGTCCTTGGAGACCTTAAGCAGCTCCAAAGTACTGTGCTTGTATGAGGCAAAGCTGCATACCTCTCAGATTATGCCCCGCGTAAACTTGGTGAGCTTGTGAGGGCGTTCACGGTGGTTGGCTAAGCTCGCTCATGGTCTTGGTCACCTGGTGGCCCTTGTTGAGACTGATGGTCGTGGGGTAGTGCAGAGCCATGGCTGCTGCTCTCCAATGGCTGCTGCATTGACAGCCTCCATATCTATTAACGTCTTCTAAATGCTGCATTCTGGATAATTTCTCTTGATTTACCTTCCAATTTACTAATTTTCTCTTTAGTTATGCCCAGCTGCTTAATTTTTCTACTTTTTTTAACCAAATTAAGCACAATTCACAATTTTTTTTTTGAACTAAGGTACAATTTATGTGCAGTAAAATTTGCTTTTTTTGCATTGGTGTGCAGTCTGTGAATTTTAACACATGCATGGATTCATTCCTTTTACCTATATATCTATGCTTTCATCAATATCACACTTTTAATTACTGTTGCTTTTAAGTCTTGAAATAGGTATGGGCCTTCTAATTTTCTCTTTTAACAGTTTTCTAGTTTTAATCTGCTAGATCACTTTTTATATTTTCCTATTTCCTGAAGATGTTTTTCAAGTTTGTCTTATTTCTTTAACTTTTGTACTATAAAGATCCACTGGATCTGGTCTTAGTTTTTTTGTTTTTCTTTAATTTAATCTTTATTTTTTTTTCTATTACCATTTAGTCCCATTATACCAGCAGTCACCGTACTATTGTCCATGTCCATGAGTCCTTTTCCCTTTTTGCTCAATCCCTCCACCCCCTAACCTCCACCCACCCAGATGTCGTCCTGCTCTCCATCTATGAATCTTTCCCCAATTTCCTTGTTAGTTCAGTTTGTTCATTAGATACCACATATGAGTGAAATCATATGGTATTTGCCTTTCTCTGACTAGCTTATTTCAATTAGTATAATGTTCTCCAGGTCCATCCATACTGTCGCAAAGGGTAAAATTTTCTTCTTTTTTATGGCCGAGTAGTATTCCATTGTGTAAATGTCCCATAGTTGTTTTATCCACTCATCTACTGATGGGCACTCGGGCTGCTTCTGTATCTTGGTAATTGTAAATAACACTGTAGTGAACATAAGGGTGCTCATGTTCTTTCGAATTAGTGTTTTGGATTCCTTCAGGTATATTCCCAAAAGTGGGATAACTAAGCAGATCCGTTTTTAATATTTTGAGGTGTCTCCATATTACTTTCCACAATGGCTTTACCAATCTGCATCTCCTCCAACAGTGCAAAAGGGTTCCCCTTTCTCCACATTCTCGCCAGCACTCGTTTGTTGATTTATTTTCTTTTTAAATATATTTTATTGATTATGCTATTACAGTTGTCCCATTTTCTCCCCTTTCTTCCCCTCCACCCCCCGCCCCCCCATTCCCCGCCCTGTAGTTTTTGTCCATAGGTCATACACATAAGTTCTTTGTCTTCTATACTTCCTATACTATTCTTAACCTCCCCCATTCTGTTTTCTACATACCATCTATGCTACTTATTCTCTGCACCTTTTCCCCCTCTCTCCCCCTCCCACTCCCCTGTTGATATCCCTCCATGCTTTATATAAATCCCTTCAACATTTCATATAATAAAGGCTGGGTGTTGATAAACTCCTTGAACTTGACCTTATCTGAGAAGCACTTTATCTGCCCTTCCATTCTAAATGACAGCTTTGCTGGATAGAGTATTCTTGGATGTAGGTCCTTGCCTTTCATGACTTGGAATATTTCTCTCCAGCCCTGCAAAGTTTCTTTTGAGAAATCAGCTGACAGTCTTATGGGAATTCCTTTGTAGGTAACTGTCTCCTTTACTCTTGCTGCTTCTAAGATTCTCTCCTTATTTTTAATCTTGGGTAATGTAATTATGATGTGACTTGGTGTGTTCCTCTTTGGGTCCAACTTCTTTGGGACTCTGAGCTTCCTGGACTTCCTGAAAGTCTGTTTCCTTCACCAGCTTGGGGAAGTTCTCCTTCATTATTTGTTCAAATAAGTTTTCAATCCCTTGGTCTTCCTCTTCTCCTTCTGGCACCCCTATGACTTGGATGTTGGGACGTTTAAAGATGTCCTGGAGGTTCCTAAGCCTCTCCTCAGTTTTTTGAATTCTTGTTTCTTCATTCTTTTCTGGTTAGATGTTTTTTTCTTTCTGCTGGTCCACTCCGTTGATTTGAGTCCCAGTTTCCTTCTCACCCCTTCTCATTTGTTCAAGTAATTGCGACAATTGCGACAGTCTTTCTTTGAATCCTGTGAGCATCCTGATTACCAGTGCTTTGAACTGTGCATCTGATAGGTTGGCTATCTCTTCGTCACTTAGTTGAATTTTTTCTGGATCTTTGATGTGTTCTTTCATTTGGGCCATTTTTTTTTCTCGGTGCACCTGTTACTTTAAGGGGCAGAGCCTTAGGTGTTCACCAGGGTGGGACAACCCACATTGTTGTGTTGTGATGTTGTCTGTGGGGGGCGGGGCTTGAGAGAACAATGGCGCTTGCCCTGTTCTCCGCGCTTCCCCAGTTACCCATAAGCAAGTTGGGTCCTTCTTTGCTGGCTCCGGGGTGAGTGGACGGGCCTGCACCGTTCCAAGTCCCTGTGGGTCTCCCCAGCGAACTCTCTCGTGAGGCCAGGAGTTCCTCCCACTGCCACCTCAACCCCCACAGGTGTATTCAGTTGGTGGTTTGAGGCTTTATTTCCCTGCGTTGGTGGGCCGCACGGTCTGTTCCGCTCCCCAGCTTTTCCTCCTGGTTTATCTGCGTGAGAATGAGGGACCACCCAGTCCACCAGTCTTAACCCCAGTTTCACCGAGTGCGCCCGCTGCCTTATGGCCAGGCGCGCCTGCCACGGGCCTCTCTGGGCAGCTGGAGCGTTGCTGGTACTGCTCCACAAACCGCATCTTGCCGAGTGCTCTCCACCCGGCTCTGCCCCACTTACTGGTCTGGATGAACATGTCTTCTTTAACTCCTTGGTTGTCGGACATCCACTCAGTTCAGTTTTCTGTCAGATCTGGCTGTTTTTGTTTTTTAAATTGTTGTTTTTCCTCTTTTGGTTGTGCGAGGAGGCACAATGTGTCTGTCTACGCCTCCATCTTGGCCGGAAGTCCTCACAAAAATACCGTTTGTTGATTTATTGATGATAGCTGTTCTGACAGGTTTGAGATATCTCATTGTGGTTTAATTTTCATTTCTCTGATAATTAGTTACGATGAGCATCTTTTCATATGTTTATTGGCCATCTTTATGTCCATTTTGGAGAAATGTTTATTCAGATCCTTTGCCCGCTTATTACATGGGTTTGTTTTTTTGATATTGTTTTGTAAGTTCTTTATAAATTTTGGATGTTAACCCCTTATCAGATGTTCTCCCATTCTGTGGGTTATCTTTTTATTTTGTTGATGATTTCCTTTGTTGTGCAAAAACTTTTTAGTTTGATATAGTCCCATTTGTTTATTTTTTCTTTTGTATCCCTTGCCCGGGGAGATATATCTGATAAAATATTGCTACGAGCAATGTCCGAGATTTTTCTGCCTTTGTTTTCTTTCTTTCTTTTTTAAAAAAAAATATTTAGTTTTTAGAGAGGGGGGAAAGGAGGGAGAAAGAGACAGAGAGAAACATCAATGTGTTGTTGCCTCTTGCACAACCCCAACTGGGGACCTGGCCTGCAACCCAGGCATATGCCCTGACTGGGAATCGGACCAGCGACCCTTTGGTTCGCAGGCCAGCACTCAATCCACTGGGCCACACCAGCCAGGGCAGAAACTGTAAGGTTTTTAAATTTACTTTCATTAGAATACAGACAAATCTGTCAATCTGTTCATTTCACATTCTAAAGAGCGGGCATCGCAAACTTCACTGAAACAACTCAGCCAGGCTACAGCCAAGGGAGATGTTCACAACACAAGTAACTGAGTTTACTGTGTTCCTTCCACCAAAAAACAAGACGAAAAGATCTCTCTCTCTCTCTCTCTGTCTCTCTCTCCCCCTGCCTCTCCCTCCCTCCCTCCTTTTCTCCCTCTCTCCCTTTCTCTCTGCCTTTCTCTTTCTCCCTCTCCCTGCCCTTTTTCTCTCTCTCTCGTCCAAGAGGCTAGTGCCCATGTTTCAGAACCTAAACTATAGATCTCAGCTTAGTCCTCATCAGTAACCTTAGAACTTTATATGAATTAAGTTTTGTTTTACTAATTTAAACAGTTTTTGACCTCTGTGCAATCATATCTCCCTATATTAAAAATAGTAATTTTCAACTTCATCTAGTCAGGAATGTTATTAGCATTCTATAAAAGCAAAGAAAAGTAATTGACACTTGGGAAACTCATACTTTATTTCCTCAACAAAATAAGATGTATCCCCCCCACCTTTTGCCACTGCCCTACCATTCTTTATTTTCTGTGTTAAATAGTTGGAAAATCTGTACCACAGTATCTCCCACTCAGACATCAAAAGATAGGATTGGATTTCTGTGTTAGAGCATGTGTAATTTAAGTTAAGATTTTTTCCTATAGGAAGTTCAAAATTGTCCTAGTAAAAAATTTTAAACTTTCTAGTGAAGAATTTCTAGTATCCAAAGTCAGGTTTTATAAAATGATGAAATAATCAATAGCTTTTTATTGTTGCTTGTTTCCACCATCTTACTTTTCTCCTACTGGATTGTTTCTGCTTTCTTGTAGTAAAAGCAAAAGGGATTTTTGTGTGTGTGATTTAGAAATTTAGAATTAACCCTTACTATAGTATAATATAAAGTAGGTGGCTTATCACCAGCTTATAATTGTCCGTGTATGAATTAGTGACTATTTTTTCCCACAGAAATCTTGGCCTAATTGTTGCTGAGCCATTGGTTAACCTGTATTCAGAAATGGGAGCACATTTTAATAATTAGTTAAAGGGAAACATAACATTAATCTGTTGCCAATCCATGTGTTTTGGAATGTCTGATGTTCCGAAGCAAAATACAAGTATGGGTTTATATCTTCCAAATGAAGGTCATTAGTTAGCAGAAATAAGTAAGAGAAATCCTGGGAATCATCCTGGTTCCTGCCATTGAAGAAGGAGCTAGCAGGAGACTTCTTTTTTGCCATCCTCTGCAGTCTGTGAAAATTTTGCTAGTGTTGCACTATATTACAGAAACTGATTAACACACATTTATTAATAGTTGTCTTGGTGTTATGCCTGGTTATGTGACACAGAAACAAAAATGTTGCAAATCATTCTTTAAAGAATGGAATCACAGCCCTGAGTGGTGTGGCTTGGTGCATTGAGTACTGGCCTGCAACCTGAAAGGTTCGGTTGCAGTCCAGTTCCCAGTCAGGGCGGGTGTCTGGGTTGCAGGCCATGTCCCTGGTTGGGGGCATGTGAGGGGCAATGGATTGATGTGTCTCTCGTGCATCGATTTTAAATAAATAAAATATTTAAAAGAGAGAATCACATTTTTAATGTACTGGTGGAGTTGGCAATTTGAAGGATACTTGTACTAAGTTTAAACTTTCTTGTTTTTTTCCTCTGTTGTGGATCTTTTCACAGCACATAATTGATCTGTTTTATGTTTTGTCGGTCTAGAACAAAGCCACTGGACAAAAACAAGATAATGATTTGGGAAGTTTGGTGACCTGAACCAGGTTTTAAAGAAGGAAAAACTGCAATTTGTGAACGTTTTTAAAACTGCCACAGTGGTCGTTTGATCAGTTTGTGAGAGTAATCCATCTTAGTTGTACTTCTAAGCAAGCTACAGAATGACTTTTTAAAGTTTGTATTGATCGTTTTTTCCATTTCACCACAAAAATTTTAGGAAGTAAATTGAAGGAAGTTACAACTTTTTATACTAGCATCTCATTTTTATTAAGATATCTAACAGTGGGTCCACTGTTGAGCAAAGAGCTAGTTAAAGTCACAAACAATGATATCATTGAATTTGTAAGTTGAGGAAATGAATGTTAATAAGATACATCCACTAAAGGATAATTTCATTCATACATTTTACCATAATTCCTGTCCATAACTTAGTTCTTCTCCTATTTATTTTCATTATGATTTAATTGATATGTTGAGAAAAGTGTAGGAATCTCAACCCATTCTTTAAAGAAATTCTGTCTTAAATCATTTTGGAACAAAGTGGGGTGTAAGTAATACTGAAAAATTGGACAGATTGTTTTATTTCCCCCAAGACTGACGTACGCAGCAGTGTTTCCAAGGGTCTCCTGGAGCTGACTCCTGAGTGTTGTGCCTGGCTCTCAGAGGCTGCTGTCAGGTTTGCTGACGCTGTGAGCCATGCTCCTGTGGTTGAGAATGCTGGATGCGTATGCTTTGGGTGAGGATGTTTAATAATCCCTTAATTAGTCCATATTGGGAATTTGTAGGGCAAATGTGATAACCTAGATCAGTAATTTTTATCTTTGTATATGTGAGACATAAGAGATGGCTACTTCTATAAAAGTGCTATTTACCAAATTATGAAATTTGAGTATATAGTGGAACCTCAGCTGTTAGCAACCACAAGAAGACCAAATAAGGGCAAAATGTACTTGAGTTGAAACTGCTATGGAGTCTATACCTATTTTAAAGAACGTTCCAGAAAATGGCCATTTACTTAACTAATAATGTTAAGCTATGTCAATGTAAGAAACGTCCAAACCGGTAGGGAATTTTTGCAAGTTTATTTGAGCCAAACTGATGACATATGCCAGGGAACAAGATCTCAGATGCTCCAGACAGTAGCAGTTTTGCAGTTTCTTTAATGCATTTGATGTTAAGGAGGAAACATAAGGAGGATTACTTGAAAGTGGGAGAGAGCAAGGCAGGGTGAACGCATTCCAGCGTGCCCTGCCTTTCACAAAATCCCAAGGCTGCCACCAGCTTTCCAGCTATTGAAGTTGGGGAAGCAAATGTCCTTTCTTTTGGAGCCAGAGTTCAGTCTCTCCTTTAACCAGCAAAGTTATCATGGACCTGATACTTAGAGCAAGGAGGCCCAGACTTCCCAGAGAGACTCACCCACGTTCCCCTGGTGCAAAGTGGGGAGTCAGTAGGGCATGATGGGCCCTTGCTGGTCCCTGGCCCCAGGTCTGGGTCCTCAGGGTGGCCCTGGGAGGGCTTCTTGAGAATCCTGCCATGCTGTACTAAGCAAGTGTTGACTTAAGAAACATCCAAAATTGTAGAGAATTTTTATAAGAATGTATTGAGCCCAAACTGACAACAATGGTTGGGAAGCAAGATCTCAAATGCTCCAAGAATAATAGTTTGCAATTTCTTCTATGCAACTGGAATTAAGGAGGGAATTTAATGAAGATTATGTGAAGGTAGGGAAAAAGCAAGGTGTGTATTGGGTTACTGGAGTGTTTAACAAGATTATGTGCTCTCTTGAGTGTGGTTACCCCTTCAAGCGGTATTATTTTTGGCATTTCAAAGGTGTGTTAACCTAGATGCACAAGAACAATGGACCTGGAGTGCTTAAAACCTTTCACTAAAGAAGTTACAGGTCTATGGCATGACTATGCAACATGACTTGCCTACTTAAGAACATATGATTTATTAAAACTCCCTTTTTTATCCACAAATTAAACATTTAACACTGAGTTAGTGTAAGTGAATCTGAGGGTTGATGTCACAAAGAGTGTTTTGTTAGAGGTAAATTATGCTCAGAAACTGAAATTGTCTTTGCCAATAATTTATTTAACCCAGGTTCACTGTGGGAATTATAATGTATGATAATTCACAAGCCAGTAGCATACAGAATAATGTCTTTTAATAAGCCAATAAATAAGTAACATACTCCAAATGGTAGATTAATGATACTATTGTTCCAGGCAAAGGGGAGATGAAAGAAATAAGGTTCAAATTTAATTGAGGTGTACCTTCCCACAGATTGGTTCTTGGCAGAATCAGTCCTTCCAGCTAAAAGCTGTTTTGGCTGCTGACTTAGTTTTCTTGCCTTCTGGGGCACATAGCTAGCAAGTGACAGCATCAGTGTTAGCAGTCAAAGTGAGCTGCTTTGAAGGTCATTACTGCAGGGGCCTTTACATGGCTTGCACCACTGCACTGCACTGCCTACGAGTAGTAACTTCCCCAAGGCAGGAACAGATGTCTCTTCTCTTACAATAATGATCTATATCTAGCATATTTTTTTTCTATATCAGAGGCCCAAGTATCCTTACCTCTGTGGTTCTTAAACTTGAGCATCCATCAAATCACCTGGAAGCCTTGTTAGAACACATTTCAGTACGTGAAGTGTGGGAGTCCAGGAATTTGCAGATGCTGATAGTAATGCACTTTGAGAACCAAGGAGCTAGCTGTGTGAGTGTGTTTGCGTATTTGTGTTGGCCAGCCCAGAGCCCTTTTGAGTTTACAGTTCACCTTACTCCAGATAATTTGTGTTTATTGTTGTGCAAGGTATTGGGTGGCAGGAAAATGGAGTTTTCACTTGTGATATTAGATTCAGCCTAATCCTTAAAATTTTCTTGCTTTATAATGAAGCAGTTCATAAAATGCATTTTGCCAGCTCAGGACAAACTAAAAGCTGTTTTTTTAAAGATCTTATTTATTTTTAGTAAGAGAGGAAGGGAGGGAGAATGAGAGGGAGAAAAACATTGATGTGAGAGAGAAACATCAGTATGTCGGACCGAACCCACAACCCAGGTATGTGCCCTGACCGGAAATCGAACCGGTGACCTTTTGCTTTGCGGAGCAGTACCCAACCAACTGAGCCACACTTACCAGGGCTAAAAGCTATTTTTATTACCTATAGTCATTAACCTGATTTAGGAAAAAGGAGCAGACTGGAGGGGAAAGGCTAGCATTCAGACAAGAATAGAAGCTCAAAAATTGCTTTTTTGAAACAGCTTCAATACAGCATTTGAAATGATTGTTTTTAGAATCCTGGTCCTAGTTACTCAAAGCTAGGACTGAATTTGTAAGGGCTAAAGAGTTTGTCCATTAGGTTCCACATCAATGTTTCCATGGTTTCTGTAACTTCAGACATTGTATCGGCTGGTTAGAGTAGTTGGGAGGTGTGTTACTATGCAGAAACTTGGAGAAGTGGCTAGAGAGAAATACGGAATTTATCACAGTGATGAACTGTCATTCATATTCTCACATCTACTGTCCTTGTTTGATTTTATCAAGACATAGTATTGCAAAAGCTGTTTTTATACGTTGTACCTTTATATTTATAGTATAACTATAAAGAGGTTTTATTTAAATCCTTTAAAAATTTTTTTAAAGAATTGCTGCCATGCTTATTCCCCATCTCTTGACTTTTGTTTGAGTCTTTGTCTTATCTCAGAGACTGAGAACTGTTACACAGTTGAGCCTTGAATTATAAAAGTATAGTCTTTTTGGAACCTTAAAATTAAAAAATAAAGCCTTTTTTTAATTTAGTAAATTTGTATGCTTTAAATTTGGGGTTGATTACATTTCATGGCCCAAAATCGCACATTTGATTTTTGGCACCTTCTGCCCTGCTTATGCCATTGAAAGCAGCACCATATGGTCTGACTGTTGTTACACTAGGAAACCCACACCCTTTGGAGACATTGCGTGGCATAAAGCAGAGCCACTGCTTCCCATATGCTTAACCTTTTAAGTCAAAATATTGACCAAGATACATTAAGATTTTAGGACATCATGGTATCCTATCAATTGAGTCTTACAGCTTTTTCCTACCAGCTTTAACATTTAGCCACGTTGTGAAAACACATACTCAGAACTTCATGGAATCTCTTACCCAACTTCATCAAGAAGCTTTTGAATGATTATTGCAAGAAAACAAAGTATCCTTTGAGAATGCAATCAACAAGTATTTTAGTATTCCTTAACTGCTAGTGCCCCTCCACCACTGTGCCCTCCTTTTTTTTTTTAATTTTTATTTTTAGAGAGAAGCATCAGATTTTGTTGTCCCACTTATTTATGCATTCATTGGTTAATTCTTATATGTGCCCTGACCAGGGATCGAACGTATCAGGATGATAATCCAACTGAGCTACCCAGCCAAGACGGTGCTCTCTTGATAATAATCTCATCCTCTCCTACTTGCCCCTCTCCCTTAACCATAAATATCCTGAAGGACAGTAGTTTGCAAATATTGATCCTAGGTGTTAGTATAAGTATTGGAAGATAGGCTGAAATTTGTGATGGAAAGAATTTAGAATGTGACAAGTAAAAGGGACTAATCGCTGCTATTCTTCTCTCACTTCTGTGTATTTTGGCCTTTGTTAGAATAGATGTATTATGTTTTCCAAATAATACATCTGTTTTCCGAATAACAGATTCTGCCTGTTCTTCATTTAGTTCATTGTGACCTTCATCCAAATGTTTCTCAACCTTATAAAATTACTGTTAAGACTTTCCAGTATAAAATTGGCTAATTCTCCTGAAAATAAAGGCACACAGGTGGGTTGTGTTTATCGGATACATTAGCTTTTGTGGGGCAGGATGAAACTTTTCCTCTCCCATTTTGGATTCCTTCAGCTGGTCTAATAATCAAATAGACATGAGATAAGCTTAAACGGAGTGGTGGCTCGCCCAGCCGCCTTTCTCTGCCCAGCATCTTCCCAGCATCGTGTCCTCCGCTTTCGGGACCAGTAGCCTGGAGAAAAAGATTAAAAAAAAAATACTGAAAATGCTTTAGAACCTGGAAAAAGGAAAGAAAGAAAAAGTGAACCCTCTTCAGAGAACCCAGGAGAAGTCACTTCTGCATGCTTGCAACCTCCCTGCGCCTGCCACCACACTAAAGCATTTGGGCGTCTGTCAGTTTCTGTCCATCAGTCCAGTGGTGAGCCGCAGTGGCCTCCATGTGCCTCTGCTGTGGCTGTGCAGTGCTCGGTGAGGCAGTCCTGCCCCGCCTCACGCACCTGTCTCCGGGGCTCACCCAGTTGGCTCTGACACATATTTTATTTTGCTCTTCCCCTGGCTGCTGTAATCTTAAACCACTAGGAGCCTAAAGCCTGTATTTATAGAGAAATGCGTGTTCCAGAGGCTGTGTGGGCACCATTTGGTTGCTTAAATAATTTTTTTTAATTTGGAGGAGAGTCCCCATTTAAAATTTTTTTTCTTTTTTGAAATTTGGAGGTTCAGACCAGGATAGCTGAAAATTGCAAACCCCAGGGAGGGCCATATTGCTTTGAGAGCATTTTGTCTGTAGTCTTGCAGTTTTTGTTTTTGTTTTTTGTAACCATGGAGAAAAATTTTTATTTTTATTTTTTTGTAAACATCATCCTATATTTTATTTTTTAATCTATTTGATTGGTTATGCTATTATAGTTGTCCCATTTCCCCCCCCTTTATTCTCCTCTGCTCTGCACCCTCCCTCCCACCCGCATTCCCCGCCCTGCCCCCCTTAGTTCTTGTCCATGGGTCATACATGTAAGTTCTTTGGCTTCTCCATTTCCTATACTGTTCTTAACCTCCCCCTGTCTATTTTGTACCTACCATTTATGCTCCTTATTCCCCATATCTTTTTCCCCATTCTCCCTACCCCCCTCCCTGCTGATAACCCTCCATGTGATCTCCATTTCTATGATTCTGTTCCTATTCTAGTTGTTTGCTTAGTTTGTTTTAATTTTCATTTTTTTTTTAGGTTTGGTTGTTGACAGTTGTGAGATGGTTGTCATTTTACTGTTCATATATTTGATCTGCTTCTTTTTCTTAGATAAGTCCCTTTAACATTTCATATAAGGACTTGGTGTGATAAACTTCTTTAACTTGACCTTATCTGGGGAGCACTTTCTCTGCCCTTCCATTCTAAATGATAGCTTTGCTGGACAGAATAATCTTGGTTGTAGGTCCTTGCCTTTCTTGACTTTGAATACTTCTTTCCAGCCTCTTCTTGCTCGTAAGGTTTCTTTTGAGAAATCAGCTGATAGTCTTATGGGAACTCCTTTGTAAGAAACTGTCTCCTTTTCTCTTGCTGCTTTTAAGATTCTCTTCTTATCTTTCATATTCAAATCTTAAAAGAGCAGGAAGTCAAGCTTGGAGCCAAAGCCAAGGAGTTTACCTGGGTGTATATCAAAAACTTGGAGAAAGAGGTGGATGATGAGAATCTGAAAGAGCTTTTCATCCAGTCTGGTAAGACCTCGAGTGCCAAGGTCATGACAGATCCCAGTGGGAAATCCAAAGACTTCAGCGTTGTGGGTGACTAAAAACACGAGGATTCTAATAAGGTGATGGAAAAGACGACTGGGAAGGAAATCAGTGTGAAGTCATTGTTGTAGGCCATGCACAGAATACAGTAGAGCGGCAGGCTGAGTTAAAACGGGAATTTGAACAGCTGAAGCAAGAGAGAATTCATTGATATCAGGGAGTGAATCTCTACATTAAGAACTTGGATGACACCATTGATAGTGAGAATTTAAGGAAAGAGTTTTCTCTTTTTGGATCCATCGCCACTGCTAAGGTAATGTTGGAGGATGGAAGAAACAAAGAGTTGGCTTTGTCTGCTTTTCATCTCCTAAAGAGGCCACCAAAGCAGTCACTAAGATGAATGGATGCATTGTGGGCTCCAAGCCACTTTATATCACCCTGGCCCCTTGGAAGGAAGAGGTTCAGCATACCTGACCAGTCAGTATATGCAGTGGGTAGCTGGAATGAGAGCACTCCCTGTTGGTGCCATCTGAAATTAGTTCTAACCTGCAGCTGGTGTCTGCTGTGTGCCAGCAGTTCCACAGGCTCAGGGAAGACCTCCGTATTACACACCCTAACAAGTTAGCACAGATGAGGTTTAATCCAAGCTGGCAGTAAGGTTGGAGACCTCAAAGCTTCCAATGAATGCCAAGTGTTATACACCAGCATGAGCCTTGTCCAACTCTTTGCCATCTGGATCCAACTGGTAATGCTCTGGCCTCTGTGGCCTCCCTACTACTGCTCAGCAAGTTGGTGTTCCCACAGCTGTGCAGAATTTAGCACCTTCGTACTGCTGTTGCACTGAAAGTATGTTTCCAGTGTCTGCAGCCTCACCCTGCCTGTCATACAGCCTCTGCAGGCACCCCAGCCTTCGACCCACGTGCAGGGGCAAATGCTGGGAGAACTGTTGTTCCTGCTCATCCAAACCATGCACTTGAACCTGGCCAGAAAGATTACAGGAATGCTGTCGGAGATTGACACTGAGCTGCTGCACATGCTCGAGTCCCCGGTCTCTGCGCTCCAAGGTGGATAAAGCTATGGCTGTTCTATCGGCACATCATGCCAAGAAAGAAGCTGTCCAGAAGGTGGGGCGCTGTTGCTGCTGCTACTTCTTCAACAAGGAAAAACTGATGCAAAAGCCAAATAATCCCTCATGGAATTCAGCTCAAGGTTTGAAGGCTTCCTAGCTTGCCCTATGGACCTCAACACCATGAACCACAAATTGCAAATTTAATAGGTCATTTTGTATCAAAAGGTCAATTATGAAGGACCTAGAATTTTTCAGTTAACAGACTGTATTCTCTGGGTTCTGTTATGGCCCAGTGTCTCTTTCTTTTTCTGTTGTGGGTTTTAATTCCCTCACCCCAGAAATAGATTTTATTGATGTATCCAAGTCTTAAATTTTCCAATAAAGAATAATAATCTTCATTAAGAAAAAAAGATATAGTTGTCCTCATAAGATAGCTAGGCTTGAACTTCATTCAGAAGTTCTCTTTTTTCTTTCAGATCTAATTTATGGGTGTTTATTTGTGATGAGCAGTTTCTCCTGGGGGAATTGGATTTAAATGAATAATGGTGATGAATTCCTTTAGAATTGTGCAGAGGAACTCCAGAAAAGTGATTTTTTTTCTTTAAAGATTTTATTTATTTATTTTTAGAAGAGGGGGAGAGAGATCGATGTGGGAGAGAAACATGATCAGCCACCTCTTGCATGCCGTCAGCCAAGACCTGGTCCACCACCCGGGCATGTGCTGTGACCAGGAATCGAACTGTCAACCTTTTGGTTTGGTTTGCCAGACAATGCCCAGCCCACTGAGCCACACCAATCAGGGCCAGATATGTCATTCTTTCTCCTTTTCTTCACCGTCCTAGTTCTTTTTCATCAAGAAACCAGAATAGTGGACTTAATTTCTTGAGACTAATGCTGTTTTGACATCTTTTTTTAGTAATTTCTTGTCCTGTCAGCTGAAGTCATTGCATAGTTTCAGTCTTAGTTTGGGTCTATGTTAGATAATTAATGTTAAATTTTCATTATCTGAAAAATAGACCAGAAAGGAAAGATTGAGGAGAAGCTGTTTATTTTACTGTGACCCTCAGTGACTGACACCCTGCCTTTGGGAACCTAGAGATCAGATAGAATTTCTGTCCGCCAAATAGCAAATGCATATAGAATGCCGGCGCGTGTGCCCAGGGTTGTGGTCGCCCAGCCTGTAATCACAGGCTGCCTTCCGGGAACTTTCTTACGTGTAACTTAGGAAGAAGAACAGTTTTTCCCAGAGACTGGGTTCTTGTGATCAACCAAGAATTTATTTCATTAGAACTTGAATATTTGCAGGAAGAATTTCAAGGTAGATATCACTTGGAGCCAAATTTATGTCAACAAAATTATTTGTGCTGTTACCAGCTCTGTGACTCCACGGTTGCACCAAATAAGAATTAATTAAGAACACAGATTTGAAATTCTTCCTCACTTTCAGATTGAATAAGGTGTCCCCTGGCAGGTATTTTTAGAAGGTAGAGCTGCTGAAAGGCTTGCTGTGAGTCAGAGTCTCATTCAGAAGCTGATACTGAACACCGGCTTTCAGACTTTGAATTTTTCATTCTGAGTTCATTATTCTTCTGGTCTGAAAACCCAGGTGTAAGCTGTCATCCACGGATTAAATAAATTTGTTATATACATCACAAGAATACAAATTTCGGTATCAGAGACAACTTAAATGATCCCTGTATTTGGAAGTGTATATTTTTCACAGATGTAAACTGTTGTGAGTTGGTTATTATGTTATTAGAATTGTCAAAGGGCTTCACAAAGGTTTGGCTCCAATTTTTTTGAGAAAGGTTTGAAAAAAATGTGTTTTTCTCTTTTTACCATAATTCAAATTCAAAGCATACTAATGGCAGAGGACAGGATTAATGATTGGCTTCTTCCAAATCTTTGTATGAGTTAACTGATAGAATAGGAATTGGAATTAACAATTGCATAGTCTTACCCAGTAAGTTGCTTTCCTCATTATGCCAAAAATATAGATAACAATGAAAAAATTTGAATTTTGTCATAAATGGAAACGGTAGCCTTAAGTCAATGCACAGATGCAAGACACTTTTGTTGTATCTGAGCTATTTCGGTGGCAGTTATGTAAGCCCTATGTACTTAATCTTAAATTCTAAGGCAATGGTGATTAGTCATCTTTGGAAAAAAGGATCTGCTGTTTGTTTTTTTCTGTTTTTGTTTTTCTGATATTTTTAGAGAGGATTATAATTATATTAAATAAACTGCTGGTGAAACGGAACAGGTTGAAGAGGTAACTTACATTTATAGGAATTGTTTTGTTTTTAATTGGGGTGCTACTACCTCCAAGGGTGCAGGGGAATAACAACAAAAAGGACTGTAAAAACGGAGGCATTTTTAATGACCCAAAAATGAACTAATAAAAGGCACTTTAAACCAGGGAAGTCAACTTTCTTACACACTGTTTCTTTGTTTTGAGGGCAGGGACAGTTTTAGAGACCAGTTGAATAAATTACTTCATAAGTCATGGATATTGAAATCACTTGTTCCATGTCAAGCCTTTTAGAAAGAAGTGTTAATGTATTTCCTTCTCTTTCTTTTCAAACTTTACTAACTTGTTCTTAAGCCACATTTACCTCACATTATTTTATGTTTTAAAATGTGTATTTGGTAGGTTTTTGATAAAGTTTAAAAATTAGAATTCTTGTGGGGGGGTAAATGTAGACATCTGTACTTGAACAACAATAAAATAACTTTAAAAAAATTAAAATTCTAGCTAAGGTTTTTTAGTAAGTTAATTAGATAAAATATCCTAAAATATCTCAGTGTGAGTTATAGCCTGTTTTTATTTTAAAAATCTGTCCTGAATCACATACATTGACTTGTGTATGTGCTCCTGAATTCTTTTTTAAGACTTTTTTTTTTTTAGATTTTATTTATTTATTTTTTAGAGAGGGGAAGGGAGGGAGAAAGTGAGAGAGAGAAACATCAATGTGTGGTTGCCTCTCATGTGGCCCCCACTGGGGACCTGGCCTGCAACCCAGGCATGTGCCCTGACGGGGAATCGAACCTGCAGCACTTTGGTTCATAGCCTGCACTCAATCCACTGAGCTACGCCAGCCAGGGCAAGTGCTCCTGAATTCTTTATGTTAGTGTCATAGCTAGCCGCCCACATTCATAACGTTGTAAGAGTTCTCAGCAGACGCTGACGCAGAGCAGACATGTACGTGTGCACAGTGCTTTTTACAACCCAAGTGTGTATATTAAATGTCTTCAAATGTTGCATTTTGTGGACTTTATGTAGTATATATTAGAGATTATCTCACATAAACACTGGAAACTTTTCTTCTTGCACGCCGGGATGAATATAAGGAACATAACTGACATAAACAAGAGTTAAGTTCCTACAGCACCTTGTCAACCTTTTAACGAAATAACATTGAATGAAACAATATTATTTAAGGACCTGCTGTATAGTTTTTTTTGATGAAATTTCCTACAAAACATTTTATAGATGTTAGCCACTTAATACTGAGTAATAATGCCACTCATAGAACATGGGCACCAAAACTGACTGTACCCCGGCAACTGGGTAATGGAAAACAGGCCTTCTATCCCTGTGCAGCTGTGTGCCTGCCGTGGCCGGGAGCCGCCCTCGTAGCCCTGTCCAGGACTGGAGGCTGCGGGGGAGTCTGGCCAAGCATTTGGTGGAATGCTTGACTCTCTTTCTTTCCCCCATAAGTTAGGTAAAAAATCCCATCAGCATCAAACTGGATAGATTTTTATGTTGACTCCTAGGGAGAAAAAAATGAGTGCTAGGAGGTAACTCTTGCCTCCCTGCTGATAGTAGGCTTTCATGAGGGTGATTTCATCCCAGAAAAATTCATTCATTCACCTTGGGGAAATGAGGCAGAGTCTTTGCAAGGCCATAAGTGGATTTTTAAAACACTTGTCATTACCAAACAGTTCTACATTTCTTGAATATTGGTCAGTCCCAAATGGGAAAATGATGGAAAGGTTAACTGATCTCTATATGTGAAAAGAAATAATCTCTAAACATTTCTTTTGAGGATGGCCTGCCTCGTACAGTTTATAGGCACCTCTATTTCTAATTTATAATAGTAAAATAGGGAGGAAAATGGGGAAGGAATTCACAGTATTTCTTTTTTTTTTAATATATTTTATTGATTATGCTGTTACAGTTGTCCCATTTCCCCCCCCCCCTTTATTCCCCTCTGCCCCACTCCCCCCCTCACATTTCCCCCCTTTAGTTCTTGTCCATGGATCATACACATAAGTTCTTTGGCTTCTACATTTCCTATACTATTCTTAACCTCCCCCTGTCTGTTTTCTACCTACCATTTATGCTATTTATTCTCTGTACCTTTTCCCCCTCTCTCCCCCTCCCACTCCCCTGTTGATAACCCTCCATGTCCCGTTTAAAATCCCGTTAACATTTCATATAATAAAGGCTAGGTAATGATGAACTCCTTGAACTTGACCTTATCTGAGAAGCACTTTATCTGCCCTTCCATTCTAAATGAAAGTTTTGCTGGGTAGAGTAATCTTGGATGTAGATCCTTGTCTTTCATGACTTGATAAACTTCTTTCCAGCCCCTTCTTGCCTGCAAGGTCTCTTTTGAGAAATCAGCTGACAGTCTTATGGGAATTCCTTTGTAGGTAACTGTCCCCTTTTCTCTTGCTGCTTCTAAGATTTTCTCCTTATTTTTAATCTTGGGTAATGTAATTATGATGTGTCTTGGTGTGTTCCTCTTTGAGTACAACTTCTTTGGGAGACTCTGAGCTTCCTGGACTTCCTGGAAGTCTATTTCCTTCAGCAGCTTTGGGAAGTTCTCCTTCCTTATTTGTTCAAATAAGTTTTCAATACCTTGGTCTTCCTCTTCTCCTGGCACACCTATGACTCGGATGTTGGAATGTTTAAAGATGTCCTGGAGGTTCCTAAACCTCTCATTTTTTTTTTTTAATTTTTGATTCTTCATTCTTTTTTGGTTGAATGTTTTTTTCTTCCTTCTGATCCACACCGTTGATTTGAGTCCCAGTTTCCTTCCCATCACTATCGGTTTCCTGTGCATTTCCCCTTATTTCCCTTAGCATAGTCTTCATTTTTTCATCTAATTTGCGACCAAATACAACCAATTCTGTGAGCATCCTGATTACCAGTGTTTTGAACTCTACATCTGACAGGTTGGCTATCTCTTTGTGGCTTAGTTGTATTTTTTTGGTGTTTTGATCTGCTGTTTCATTTGGGCCTTTTTTTTCCCCTCATTGAGCCTGTTACTTTAAGGGGCAGAGCCTTAGGTGTTCATCAGGGCGGGGCAGCCCACGTGGTTGCGTTGTGACATGTTATGTGGGGGAGGGGTCTGAGAGGGAACAATGGCACTTGCTCCACTCTTTGCTGGCTTTCATTTGCTTCCCCTTGTGGGCCCTGCCCACAAGCGAATTGGGCCCTTCTGTGCCAATTCCCAGTTGGGTGGGTCTCTCCAATGAACTATCCTGTGAGGCTGGGAGTTCCTCCTGTTGCTGTCTCAGCCCCCACAGGTGTTTTCGATCAGTGGTTTGAGTCTGTATTTCCCCTCGCTGAAACACTGGGCTGCGTGGTCTGTTTCACTTGCCAGCTTTTTCTCTTGGTTTATCTGTGCGTAAATGCAGGACCGTTGGCTCTACCAGCCTGGGCCTGCTGGGTCTGGGTCTGCCAGCCGTGGGTTTGCTGAGTCCAACAGCCACGGTCTGACCAGGTCCACCCTCTGCGGTCTCCCCGCCAGCCGTAGCATTGCCCGTCCAGCTCCACAAACTGCTGACTTGCCAAGTGCCCTCTCCGCCCGGCTCCGCCCCACTGAGGGGTCTGGATGGACGTGTCTTCTTTAACTCCTTGGTTGTCGGGCTTCCACTCAGTTCGATTTTCTGTCAGTTCTGGTTGTTTTTTGTTTTTAAATTGTTGTTGTCCCTCTTTTGGTTGTGTGAGGAGACACAGTGTGTCTATCTACGTCTTCATCTTGGCCGGAAGTCCCACAGTATTTCTTATAGTAGAGAAAATGGTATGTTTTTGTAAGTTACAGTTTTTGACAAACTTTAAGATTTGTAAAACCATCATCCAATGTGTGTCCTTTAGCCATATGTAATGGTGAAGTTTTTATTCAGTAACTAGATTACAGTAGTCCCTCATTATCCATGGCTTAGCTTTCCAAGGCTTCAGTTACCTGCGAATAGCTGTGGCCTGAAAATATTAAATAGAAAATTCTAGAACTAAACAACGTATAAGTTTTAAGATGCATGCCATTCTGAGTAGTGTGAGGAAATCCCGTGCTGTCCCACATTGTCCTCCCAGATGTAAAATCATTCCTTTACTCAGCATAGCCACCCTGTGTGTGCTGCTTCCCTTTAGTCCTCTCGGCCCTCTGCCCCGCCGTCATGGTGCTGCCGTGGCAGTTGTGTTTAAGCAGCCCTTACTTTCCTGGACAGTGGCCCTGAAGTGTAAGAGTAATGATGCTGGCACCTCAGACATGCCAGAAGAGCCATAAAGTGCTTCCTTAAAGTAACTGTGCCCAATTTATAAAGCCTTATTTTATGTATGTATGTTTGTGTGTGTGTGTGTGTGTGTGTGTGTGTGTGTGTGTTTATATATGTATAAGGAAAAAGCAGTGTGTATAGGGTTTGGTATTATTCATGGTTTCAGGCATCCACTGGGGGTCTTGAAACATACCCCCATGGATAAGGGTGGATTACTGCACTATATTTTTATTTGGCATTTCCTCCTTTGAGCACAGAAAATGATAAATTATATTAATTTTGAGTATTTCCATTTGGACAGTTTAAGTAGGTTTTAGAGTTTTCTTAAAAGTAAGATGTGGTTTGACTTCTCAAAGTAAATTTGGGATGTAACATCTTCATGGATATGGGTCATCTTTCATGAGTCAGGAGTTTCTCAGTCTATTTTCTTTCTTTTTTTTTTTTTTTTGTTCATTCATTGAGTCCAGTAATTAGCCAGATTGCTGTGTGTTCTTATATTTTCAGAACAGGGATATAACCTCCCTAAAGAAGAATAAATTAGTACTTAACAGAGCTGAAAGTCTTAGCAGTATTCATACATTTGAGTAAGTATGCTATCTGAACAAGAGCAGAACTATTTGCTAATTCCCGCTATTGCACCCCACACACACACACATCCTTTTACTTTTTGAGAATTAAAGGCTATTGAGGGTATTTTCATTTTATATTTTAAATTTTATTTAGTTTTAGAGATAGGAAGAGAGAGACAGAAACATCAATTCATTATTCCACTTATGCACTCATTACTTGATTCTTGTATGTACCTTGATTGGGGATCAAACCTGCAACCTTGGTATATTTGGAACAATGCTCTAACCAACTGAGCTACCTGGCCAGGGTAGAGGTTATTTTCATCTTAATGGTACAAGATAGGTAAGCCTTGACCTCAGCATAGCTCCATCCCTGCCCTGCATTTATGTGAGATTATCTAGGAACCAGGAATAAATGGGTCCTAATTTGTGGAGGTCTTGCCTCTCATCTTTTACCCCTTTAAAACTCAACACATTCCTATAAAAGTAACAGTTCATTATTCTTGGCATTAAGTTTTTGGGCTGCTCCTCTGAACTATGCCTAAAGTGGTGTCCCAGGAGAAATATGACAATGACAGGAAGCCCCTCCACATCTACTACTATTTGTGCACAGATGGTCCTGGTGTGGACTGTCAGAGAAATTGCCCATGAAGCCCGGCACTGAACGATAGTAGAGGAAGAAGTGTACAAAGTGTGGACTGCCTCTCTTCTACCCGTCCCAGCAGAAGGATGCTCCTGTGATCTTCATTGTGAATGGAGTAGTAGTCAAGTTTGGTCAGGGTTTTGAGAAAATGAATATATAATATATACTCAGAAACAAGAGCCTCCTGGCCCTGGTCGGGTAGCTTACTTGGTTAGAGCATCATCTCGATACACCAAGGTTGTGGGTTCGATCTCTGGTCAGGGCACATACAAGAATCAACCAGTGAATGCATAAGTGGAACATCAAATCGACGTTTCTCTCTCTCTCTCTCTCTCTCTCTCTCTCTCTCTCTCTCTCTTTCTCTCTCTCTGATGTCAATAAATAAAATTTTAAAAAAGGAAACAAGAGCCTCCTAAGAAGGTAATGATGACTAAAAAGACCAAAGACATGGGACAAGTTCAGCTCTGTCACCGTGTCTACTATTGATGAAGAAGAGAAGAGGACACTGAGAAATTGCTGACTTGTATGCACAGAATGCCAAGTGATGGAATAACAGCTGGAGCTCAAGGGCTTGAACAAAATGAATCTGCAAGAGCTGGCTGAACTGGAAACCAAGAAAGGGAAGATGAAGGGGAACTTGACTGACAGCCCCTTCAGATGACCAGGACCTTTCTCTGAAGCCAGACCAGAGGCAAACATTTAGATTAAGAGGAAAAAGAACTTTTTCTTGACCACATGGACTGGCTTCTATCTTTATGCCCCAGCAGAAGGCTTTACATTGCTTCCTGTTGATTCTTCTATATTCAGTGAGGTATTTGAGTCCATCTGACCTGCTTTCCAGAGATGGATTTTTAGAAACCGTTCTGTTTTTAGGTCTTCTATATTATTTTTTGCCCATTTAGTGTAAACTGCTTCAGCCTTTAGAAACTCTATGAATAGATCAGTACTGAAGTGTCTCTAGTTTCTGAAGTAGCTGTCCTTATTCCTCCTTCAAAGTTAATAATATAAAGAAGACATAACTATACAGTATTTCTTAGCTGTTACCCTGCCACCCCCTGGGGAAGCTCATAGGTAAATAACAGTAAATTAAATTATCACTCTCTACACTGTGTTTAGTTACAACATTAACTTGGGTGGTGGGAAACCATTATTGGACCAGTTTTAAGATGTTACCTAAATTTTGTAGTTATCCCATCATGTATTAGGAGATGCCAAATATGTACTCATAAACCTAAGAATAGTCACCATAGGGTTTCTCACTGTCTCACTCAAGCCTCTGCCCTCTGCCCAAAATGTGCCTTTCCAACTCACAGCCTCCCTCAACAGACCCACAGCGTGACAATATCAAATTACAACTTCCTTTTAAGGCTCAACTCAAATATACCCTCCTCCATTCAGCTTTCTGGTTTCCTTTCTATCATCCTGCTGGTGGGGGATGGTGTTACTTTTTCATCCTTTAAAATATCAGGCCCTCCCCCTCTCCCCATGAACTCCACATTTAGCTTTGTATGATGGTTAGATTCAGACTTGTGTTTTATCTCCTTACCACACTAATTTACTTGAGAGCTAGTATCTGTAATCTCTATTGCATGCGTTTTTGAAATCTCTTGCTGGGCTTGTATACTAAATCCTTTTTGAAGGGGTGGATGATGTTAAAGAATCATACAAAAGAACCGCTGGCTCCACAGTGAACCAGAACATTGTTGGAGGGCGCAAAGCCTGTGTTGATCACCGTCCTTTTGGAAAAGCAATACTTAGCAGCTACCCCTGGGTACAAATAAGAAAAATTAATTCTGAGCCCAGAATAAGGCACTAAAAGGAACTTATTAATTATGAATCTAAGAGTTAAGATTCAGTTTATACTTGCTCAGGGAAAGTTTATCAAGACTAAAAGACTGGGTTTATCTAACGTTACTAACTATATTATATTGAGTTTGTTTTTTGGGTGTGCAGGAGGTGGGTGGTTTGGGGCAAGTGAATAATAAATGGATTTCTTATATAGTTTACTGGCTTCTTAATGAATAAACTCCCAGAAGAACTTACTGACTACTGCAGCAGAATGCCTCTAATCAGAAGGAAGCATCTGGTTGTTGCCCAGCCTTCAGATTTTTGCAAGGCCATGAAAGCACTGATACTATTGACTTTTTTTGTTTGTTTTCTCCCAGGTGATTAATAAACAGAGTCTATTGTCACTTAATTTAGTACCAGGTGTGATCTGGTGGATAGTTCAACTTTAGTCAGTGTAACTGTAGAATATTCCATATTTTAGACACAGTCCAATTCTCAAGCATTTTTGTTTCAGAAACTGGGACAGCTTCCAAGTTAGTTTTGTGAATCCTTTAATATCTCCTTCCAGACTCATTAACTCAGCCTGTACACCTTGGGGAAATCATAGTTCCAGACTTGTACTTTCTGTAAAAACTATCCTCTTAAATGAGTGTGATGGTTGAACATTCAAACTAAAGCTTTTCAGTTCTTTATTCTGAAACCTGTTTGCAGTTAATTTGACCAGCAGAGAATGATTAGGTTGAAGAAGGGAACCAAAATCATAATATGCAAATTACTAACATTAAAAAGATGTGGAATTCAATAAATACTTCTATTTTATAGACTCAGAAAGCTAGAAAGAATCTCATCCATTTTAGATAAATGTTCTTAGTCTTTTTTCTTTTATTAAAATTTTATTTATTTATTTTTAGAGAGAGGGTAAGGGAGGGAGAAAGAGAGGGAAAGAAACATCAGTGTGTGGTTGCCTCTCACACGCCCCCTACTGGGGACCTGGCCTGCAACCCAAGCATGTGCCCTGACTGGGAATCGAACCAGTGACCCTTTGGTTCACAGACTGGCACTCAATCCACTGAGCCACACCAGCGAGGGCAAATATTTTCTTATGGATCTTTCTGAGATTATGACAGCTGTGGATTCTCTTGTCAGAAAAATGTACTCAACATACAAAAGTTTATGTTTAGATTTAAGATATTCTCCTTAAGTATGTTCATGGATCCTAGGTGGAAGAAATTCCTTTTCTAGTCCAAAACTCGTCCTCAGGGGTCTGGAGAAGTGACCCACCCAAAATCACACTGCTTCTCTAGCTGACTACTTCTGTTCTTCCACCATTCTGTTTCTTTCCTTAAAACCAGTTCTTAAAGGAAGGATTAGAGGTTTTAAGCCTTAAAATCAATTCCTTCAGCTTTGGCTACCCGAGTAGGAGATTAAAGTACAGTAATACACAAAACATTGAAATCATTTATTTAGAAAACCAAGCAAAGTTTTTTATAACTTGCTGTGATTATTCAAGGGTTAATCCAGCATGCCTAGTTGATCTTATTTTTTCCATCAGTTTCTTACCTAGGCTGCCTGCATCTAAATTCATCATATATCTGTCAAACAAATCACTGTAGAGCAGCGATTTTCAACCTTTTCCATCTTACAGCACACATAAACTAATTGCTAAAATTCTGTGGCACTCCAAAAAATACATGTTTTGACGATCTGAAAAAAAAAAAAAGGTGTAATTTTGATTCATTCACACCAGACGGCTATTGTATTGCCTGTTGTCATTTTGTATCTGACAGTCTAAGAGAAACGACAACAGTGCCCCGGAATAAAATAGTCAGGTATTGCATGTTTACAAGTGCTTATGGCACACCGGTTGGAAACCACTGCTCTAGAGCAGTAGCGCTGTTTATTCCGTCTACCTTTTTTTTTCTTGTGCCTCCCAAAGGCCCCCGCCGTCATCACTGTGCTGAACCTGACCTACCGAGCCTTTTGGAGGAGGTATCAAGCTGACAGCATCACAATAAGCCTGTGTTGCCACTTACTATCATTACTTAAATCCAATTTTGTTGTCTCTTAGGACTGTACCTTTCATCACATTACTCAGTTTTTCTGTATTTCAATGTCTTCATCTGTAAAATTGAACACATTACAGCTCATCACATTGTGAGAAATAAAATGTAGCACCTAGCTCAGTTAAGAGGCAACTTTCACTGTTTCCTGCTACACACATCACATTCTTTATTGGAGGTAGGCAGGTGCCTCCAGATACTCGGTGCTCATCTCCTTGGCAGTGTTATGTCACTTCTTCAGCGTCAACTAAGTTTCCTCTCTGTTCAGTCACTGCTGTGTTGGGTTGGGGGGTATATGTCATGTTCTCCTTCTTTTTCTTTGATTTATCATAGTTTCTGTATTGATACTAACATATGCAACTTCAGTCTCTTCTACAAAATTGGATCATTGAATTAACAGGAAATTATTTAGGAAGCTTTTTATAAACTTTTATCCTCCAAGTTTTTCATTGTTAAAATAAGAACCATTTTTATTTCCAATGAGGAAACACTTGATGTAAGGGACACTTCTTTTCAAAGTCCAGATTTCAGTCTCCAGAGTGATAGAGAGCAGTTAAAATGCGACAAAGCCGAGCTTCTAATGTGATGCTTCCACAGGCTAGGAGCAGTCACTTGCCCCTGGTGTGAAGGGGTGGAGGTAGAACTTATAAACTGGTTAGAAGAAAAGTTTCAGCTCGTAATCCTCTATGTTCGTTATGTTCTTACCATTTGAAAAAATTGTTAAGCATATCCCTAGTAGATATGTAGTTATTCGTAATATATTAACTATTTCTAACATAGACATTATAAAAATTAAACTATAACTTAGCCCTGGCTGGTGTAGCTCAGTGGATTGAGCACGGGCTGGGAACCAGAGGGTCCCGGTTCGATTCCCAGTTGGGGCACATGCCTGGGTTGCGGGCCAGGTCCCCAGTGAGGGCCATGTGAGAGGCAACCATACATTGCTGTTTCTCACCCTCTCTGTCTCCCTCCCTTCCCCTCTTTCTAAAATAAATAAATAAAATCTTAAAAAAAAAAGATTAAAAAAATAAACTATAACTTAAAGGTGAGCTTTTGTTTTTGTTTACAAAAAGGTGGTTATTTCCTTTCTGAGACCTGGGGGATCATCTAACTTATATCCTCTTTGGAAATCATTCTTCTTTCTAATTCTTTAGATCCAGCCCAAGTCCATACTCCTGCTTAATGGCTTGATTGCTCAATTTTATCTCTAGACCTGGATTGTAAACTACCCAAGGTTAGAGATGTCTTATCTTTCTTCTGTATCCCACAGCGATGCTGAGCACACTTTTGTGTACGTTATAATTATTCAACACTGAATGTACTTGGTGGTTCATTTCTTAGGATCATTTCAGAGTATTATTTCACTGATTGTTAACAAAAGGGAAAAAAACATTCTTAGCCCTATTGTACCTTAGCAGTTGGGTTTTATTGCTCATATTCTTCTTCTTCTTTTTTTTAAACAGTTTATTCTTTTTCTTTTAAAGAATTTATTTATTTATTTTTTAGAGAGAGGAGAAGGGAGGGAGAAAGAGAGGGAGAGAAACAGCAATGTATGGTTGCCTCTCACATGGCCCTCACTGGGGACCCGGCCCGCAACCCAGGCAAGTGCCCTGACTGGGAATCGAACCAGGACCCTTTGGTTCCCAGCCCGTGCTCAATCCACTGAGATACACCAGCCAGGGTGTCATATTATTATTATTTTAAGAGTAAAGATAATCAGGTCTGCCTCCACAATTTTATGGAAATAGATATGCTGCATGTAATGAAGTGGTTTGATTGGGACATCACGGGACTCATGCTGTCTGAGAACCACACCTGTCTTGGCATGCATATCTGGTTTTGTTTCTTGAGATTTCTTTCTTTTAGTGTCTGAAGAATGGCTGAATGCTAAACCATAACATTTTCTCTACAGTTAATTTGTGCTGGTATTATTGATGTTCCCACTGTTAGGGTATACTACTTCATGTTTTGTATTTTACAGGTCTCTGTTCTGTTGTTTAGAACGAGTGATTTTCAACCATTGTGCTACAGCAAACCAGTGTGCCACAAGAATTTTAAAAACAGCCCTGACTGGTGTGGCTCAGTGGGTTGGGCGTTGTCCTGCAAACCAAAAGGTGC
>PVJI01021525.1:0-12730 GCA_004026765.1 Micronycteris hirsuta
CATTGCCAACTGGGGTGGGGGTAATAAGCTCCTCAGGCTGAGAATCACTGTTCCCTGAAACCAGAAAGGTTTTTACCTGATGAGCACCAACAAAATCATCTTGGTGTCTGCTGACAGCTGCTTTAGTCTGCATCCATGCCATGTCATCTGTTCAGTATTTCTACTTTCAGCCAATGAAAATGAACAAACCCCTTTGGGCACCACCTCCCACCATGGGCAAGTGATGCACATGGCAGGATGTGTGTATGTATCTGACCCAAGTGATACGGCATATATGGCTCTCACTGTGGGAGTGGGGGAGTCTTGTAAACACAGTCTCTTGTCTCATCTCACTCAGAGAGATGGCTCTGTGCTCCTCACGGACTGGCACATGAGCACATATCTGGCCTGCCCTTAAGGTTGCTGTGTCTAGCATATAAAAAGTTTGATGTATAACAGTTCTCATTTTATTATTAATATAAAATTCTACCTCATAGATATATATTACTTTTTTAACCTGGTTTTCAATTTTCAGGTTTGTTTAAGCTTGTCTGTCCATATAAAGAGCGATGAAGAAAATATCATTTTCAGTCTCTTTTCAACAAACGAGCTCTAGTAGACAGCCGTGCAGTCTCGCTTTGCTCTAAGTGAGCCCTTGCATTTCACTCCTGCTCCGTGCCATTGCACATACATGCTGTAGCTCTCATCAGACATATCACGGGTACTGATTTTCCCCACAATGTCACAGACTGGACCCAAGAATGTTAGATTAGGACATGAAGCCACCACCCCCCACCGCCTGTAAAAGTGCTTTGGAGCATCATTTCAGATGTAACTTAGTGCTTCAGGAAACTAAAAGCATAAATGCCTTTACCATAAATAACAGCAAGCAAGTGCCATATGGCTTAGCAGTTGCAGCGTGGTTACATATCACATCACTGTCTCTTGCATTAAACACCCTGATTAGCAAGAGAATGAAGCTGCCTCCACTTTGCAATTTTCACCAAGAATGTCAGCAACACACCCAGGAGTTGGAGCAACACTGGAAGTCAAACAAGCCAAAAATTGCCCCCCAAAATGTTTGATCCTCTACCATGCAAAACCCATAACCAATATTTCTTTCAGCTTCAGCAAAAATCCTAAGGAAAATGCTACAAATATTCTCATTTACTCAAATGCTCATTTTCCTCTGGGGGGACGAAATGAGTGCTCTCAGAAGGGAGGTAACAGCTCTGCAGCCTCCAAAGAAGTTCTTTTGTTACATTTATTTACATTTATTAAAGTCTTAAGTAAAATTGTGTTTGCTGGAGAAAAAGAAACTCAGGCACCTAAGTGCAAATGGGCATCTACTCCTGCCTTTGCCGCTTGCCTCTGTCAAGAGCAGACACCAAAGACTTCAAGGATGAGAAGCCGCTGACATCAAAGGCAGACAGCTCTCCCAAGACAGTGACAAGACCTGTACACCCGCATTGATGCTGAACTTAAAAAACCATTTGCTTGATAGTCTTTACCTGTCTGGTAATAAATATTAGTCATAATAATAATTACACTTGTTCTTTGGGCTCTTTTTAAATCCTGTTCTTATTACCTCAGCCGTTGATAACTGCTGCAGGTATATAACTTTTGTATTATCCAAAAAAAAAAAAAATGATCAGCTTTAAAAAAAGAAATAAACTTAAGAAGTTAAGATTCAGCCACATAAATAACAATAAAAGGGAGCTGACACAGTGGAAAGAAAAGATCCATTTCGATAATAGTTAGCCTTCATATAGACAGTATGTGCCATGAGCCAGTCATATTCTTTTCTTTTTCATTTCTAAAAATGTTTTATTATGGAAATTTCAAACATATGCATGAAAACAGAAATAATGAAGGGCACTCCTGCTATGAATTGAATGTTGGTATGTCCCTCATCCCCAAACTCTAATCCCCAGTGACAGTATTTGGAGGTGGAGTCTTTGGGTGTTGATTAGGTCATGAGGATTGAGTCACGTAATGGAATTAGCACGATTACAAGAAAACAAAGGAGAGAGCTTGCTTTCTCTTTGTCTCTACCATGTGAGGAAACAATGAGAAGATGATGAATGCCAACCAAGAAGAGGGCTTTCCCTAGGCACTCAACCTTCCAGCACCTTGATCTTGAACTTCCAGCCTCCAGAACTGTGAGAAATAAAGGTTTATGGTTTAAGCCAGTCAATGGTATCTTGTTATAGCAGCTTGAACTAAGATAACCCTGTGTACTCATTTCCAGTTACATCAATTAAGATCTCTTGGCCAATCTTATTTCCTCTCTTCTCCCCCACACTTGTTCCTCCATATGATTTTTTAATTATATTTTATTGGTTATGCTATTACAGTCATCCCATTTTTTTCTCCCCTTTATTCCCCTCCACCCTGCATCCTTCCACCCACCAGCATTCCCCCCTCCCTTAGTTCATGTCCACGGGTCATACACATAAGTTCTTTGCCTTCTCCATTTCCCATACTATTCTTAACTTCCCCCTGTCTATTTTGTACCTGCCATTTATACTTCTTATTCCCTGTACCTTTTCCTGCATCCTTCCCACTCCCTCCCCATACTGATAACCTTCCATGTGATCTCCATTTCTGTGATTCTGTTCCTGTTCTAGTTGTTTGCAGAGTTTGCTTTTGTTTAGGTTCAATTGTTGATAGTTGTTAGTTTGTTGTCATTTTACTGTTCATAGCTTTGATCTCCTTTTTCTTAGATAAGTCCCTTTAATGTTTCATTTAATAAGAGCTTGGTGATGATGAAACTCCTTTAACCTTACCTTGCCTGAGAAGCACTTTATCTGCCCTTCCATTCTAAATGATAGCTTTGCTGGATAGAGTAATCTTGGATGTAGGTCCTTGCCTTTCATGTCTTTGAATACTTCTTTCCAGCCCCTTCTTGCCTGCAAGGTTTCTTTTGAGAAATCAGCTGATAGTCTTATGGGCATTTCTTTGTAGATAACTCTCTCCTTTCCTCTTGCTGCTTTTAAGATTCTCTCCTTTTCTTTAATCTTGGGTACTGTAATTATGATGTGCCTTGGTGTGTGCTTCCTTGGGTCCAACTTCTTTGGGACTCTCTGAGATTCCTGGACTTCCTAAAAGTCTATTTCCTTTGCCAAATTAGGGATGTTCTCCTTCATTACATTTTCAAATAAGTTTTCAATTTCTTGCTCTTCCTCTTCTCCTTCTGGTACCCCTATGTTTCAGACGTTGGAATGTTTAAAATTGTCCTGGAGGTTCCTAAGCCTCTCCTCATTTTTTTGAATTCTTGTTTCTTCATTCTGTTCCAGTTGAATGTTTATTTCTACCTTCTGGTCCAAGCATTTGATGTGAGTCTCATTTTCCTTCCTATCACTGTTAGTTTTCTGTACAGTTTCCTTTATTTTACTTTTCATAGCTTTCACTCTTTCCTCTATTTTATGACCATACTCAACCATTTCTGTGAGCATCCTGATTACAGTGTTTTGAACTGTGCATCTGACAGGTTCGCTATCTCTTCTGTTTTTGGAGTTTCAATCTGTTCTTTCATTTGGGCCATATTTCTTTGTCTCAGCATGCCTGTTATGTTGTAAGGGGCAGAGCCTTAGGTATTTGCCAGGGCAGGGCAACCCACATAGCTGAGTTGCAGCACTGTATGTGGGGGAGGGGTCAGAGAGGGAACAATGCCACTTGCTTGGCTCTCAGCCAGCTTTCAGTCACCTCCCCTGCCACCCACAAGCAAAAATGGGCCCTTCTGGTGCTGATTCCTGTGTGGGTGATTTGGTGTACATTCTAGGACCCTGTGGGTTTCTCTAATGAACTCTCCTGTGAGGCTGGGAGTCTCTCCCACTGTCACAACCCCCACAGGGTTTTATAGTCAGATGTTTTGAGGCTTTCTTTTCCCATGCTGGAACCCTGGGTTGCACAGTATGTCTTGCTCCCCAGTTGTTCCTCCCAGTTTATCCACATGCAAATGTGGAACCACCTGCTTCACCAGCCACAGCCTCACCCAGTCCATCAGCCACCCCTTTGCCATGCGTCCTCTCTGCCCCGACTGCCCATCTCCGCTCCTCCTACTGGTCTGGATGAATGTTTCTTCTTTAACTCCTTGATTGTCAGACTTCCATACAGTTCAATTTTCTGGCAGTTCTGGTTATTTTTTGTTTTAAAATTTGTTGTTGTCCTTCTATAGGTTGTGCACAGAGTCAAAGTGAATCTACCTATCCCTCCATCTTGGCTGGAATGAGCCAGGCATATTCTAACTGAAGTTCACAAATCAATACACTTAATCATCACCACAACCCACGTGATATAAGGGTCTTGTCACTATCCCCATTTCACAGGTAAAGAAACCGGCTCAGACAGGTTAAGGAACTTGGCCAACTAAGTGTCCCAACTGGAATTTGAACCCAATCAGTGTGTTCCAAAGCCTGTGTGCTTAACAACTGCTGTAAATAGTTTACTATTTGAGTCTAATCTCAGACATTCAAGGCTTATTCATAGCAAATCTTGTCAATAGCAAGCTTTCTGGCTATGTAACCAGGAGAAAGTCTCAACTTTTTAAAATTTCAGCCTCCTAATCTATACAGTGGTAATAATGATAATCCTTATATCAAGAGATAATATACATACAAATTCTATACAAATACAAGAAATTATTAAGTACTATATCACAGCACAATTAGTGTTAAGACTTTGTAAGATTTTGGAAGCCTCACTTTTCTAAACATCAAAGCAAATACTACAAGGAATATTTTGTGACAGGAGAAAATGTGTTTAACATACTACAAAAGGAGCAGAGCTGAGCACAAAAATAAAGTATGATTTGATATGCTTAATATACGTATATACAGACACAACAGTATGTATAGATATACTAGTGAAAATTCCTGTGAAATTTCTTCCTCCACATTCCAGCCCATAAAAATCCTACCCAATCTCCAAAGTCCAGTTCCACTGCTGCCTCCTTGATGAAGCATTTCAACTCCTCTCAAAAAAGCTGTTTTTTCCCTTCCTTTGAACTCCCAGCACTTTCTGCTGGTTCTTTTCTTAAAACACTCTTTACTATATATTGTGGAGAATAACTAGATAGCAGGACATCCAACTTTTTCCCATATACAGTGCCTGCCATACAGTAGATCTTTCTTTGTCGAACTGAAAGAAAAACAACCAGAAAGTAAACAGAATAACTGCTTTGATATAGGACATTAATATACAAAGTGTTTCCTTCTACATTATTCCAAGTAATCCTCCCAATCCCACCTGACAGATGCCACCAACATGATTATCCCATTTTGTAGACGAAGAAACCAAGGCTGACTCACTGGGATGATCTTAAAATTTGCCAACAGTGGACTCTCTCCTAAACAGATCTGCTAACATTTTACTCCAAACTATTTCCTTGTTTGGGCTCCTGGTATGTCTACCCACCTCAACTAACCTGCTTCTTGGAGAGGCTGGTTCTGTATCGTCAGAGACAACAGTTTCCCCTCACAAATGAGTCCCCAGGAGGAAGGTTACAAAGAGCTCCCTGAGACAGCTGGAGCAAAGTTGGCAAAGAGCCACTCATCCCTAAAGCTCACACGTATTAGAGTGACTATGAAGTCCACCTGGCCTTCTTCATTATTCACATCACATCTCCTCTCACTTTCAGGTCGTACTTGCCTTCAAGGGGAACCTAGATGGAGTCTGTCCCAGATACTCTGTCTCCATTGGAAGCAGCACCAGGCCGGAGCTCTGAGCAAGCAGGTCAGCTCTAAGGACGTGGAGTTGACCCTGCTTCTCACAGTGTGCTCCTGTCATTCTGATGTAGAAGTCTTCCAAACTGCAGTTGCTCCTTTGGGCTGAAGACTTATAACAATCATTCTTCCAATAAACATTCAGTTAGCCCCTGCTATAAGATAGGCCTCTGAAGATTAAAGAAGACAGAATACCCACACCCTGGCTCATGGAGTGGTGTTATCTTTTGGGAAAGCTCTTCTGTGCACGTGACCATGTGTCAGCTCAGGCTGCTATAAGAAAAGACCATTGACTGGGTGGCTTAAGAAACAGCTATTTCTTATGATTCTGGAGTCTAGAAGTCCAAGACCAAGGTGCTAGCTGATTTGGTTGCTTGTGAGGGATCATCTCTCCCACACCTCTTCCTATAAAGGCACCAATTCCATATGGGTTCCCACCATCATTACCTCCTCTAAACCTATTTACCTCCCAAAAACCCACCTCCAAATACCATTAAATTGAGGTTTAGGGCTTCAATATAAGAACCTAGGACTCAGACATTCAGCCTACGCACCATGCCCCTATAAGGTGCTCAAACCCCCAGTAAACTACCACTTAGTAACAGGAACCCTCTAATAATTCACTTATTTATTTATTCATTCAATAAATATTTTTAAGATCTATTTTGTGCCTGACTATGCCATTTCACCTGTCATTTTTTTAAAATGGCTATCCCATTTAATGTGTCACATTTTAAAATCTGAACTGTCTTTCCTCAAATTGTCTAGTTTTACTCTTTTTCCCTCTGTTATATTGCTGTAAACCAAAAGCATAATCTGAATATATCATGTCCATGGTCAATGATAGAACCAAATGAACTAGAAATTCACTCATGCATTCAGCCAACAATATCATTAGCCCCAGCTCTGTAGGAGTCACTGAAAATGTAAGAGGAATAAAACCTCCTCCCACGTAGCCGTGCTCAGACAAAGGAGATAAACAAGAACTCGGTGGAGGGAAGACCTGCTTGTCCCTTGTACATACACTTGTTCCCTCTATGGAGACTCCTGAGCCTTCCACCATGGCAACCCCAGCCTAGCAGGTTTGACACAGGATTCCAGACTCTGCACAGTTCACAGGCACCTGGTTGATTCTAACACAGGACTAGTTATGAAGCCAGAGCTCAGAAGAGGAGTGTCTCATCAGACAGAGCACTCTGCAGGAAGAGCCAGCATATTAAAGAATACATCTCTCTTTCTTGTCCCTTGGCACCAAGTCTAGATGCCCAGAATGTTCCAAATGATTTACTATCATAATGATGGGTGCAAAAAAGGAACAGACTTTAAAGCTGAAGACTTTTGTCAGGAGAAGAGATATACACTCCAAAAGATTCATCTTACCTATCACTTTGCCTTAACTTTACTGCAAAGAGAACTCCTGGGGTGAAAGGCCAGTTCAATTTCACCTCTTTAGTCCCAGTCTCTAAACCTGGAGAGAGAAAAGAGGTAGTAATAGAAGGTTGGTTGATATACAGCTTGTCAGCATGCTAATGGTCTCATGCCACACATCATTTCACATAGGCTACTCAATAGCCCTTAGATAGCAGAACCCAGTTACTCTCAGACTGAGCTGAATATAAAGAAGTACCCAGGGGACAAGTCTAGACAAGGTCCATAACTCACACTGGACCTCAGAAGTCTCATGCTAGGATTAGCTATCTGCACAGGGAATGAGAATTGTTTACTAGAGAGCTGATGACTTGCCTAAGGCCTGTGTTGATCCATGGCCCCAAAGCTTCTTTCCACTGGCACTGTAATCCTCAACAGAGATTAATCCATGCCAGTGAGTACTAATTCACTTTCAAATCATCTGGATTCATAGCTAGGTAATTTATCTAGTACAAATGTTGCCTGATGTGAATTTGTCATTACAAACCACAGTTCTAGCCAATCTTTTTAAGTTTTCTACATTGGGTACCCATGGAGCAGGAAAAGAAATATATTTTGAAATTTCCCCAGAGAACAAATTTACTATTATCATTTCTCTGATATACTTTCTCCCTTCCAACTGATCATTACATAATGGGTAATTTAGTCTTCTTTTAAATAGACATGCTCCTATAATAATTTTATTATTATAAATAATTAGGTACACTACAGCCTCTTTTAAACAGCACTAGATAACATTTCCAAATATTCTACTCAAATAAACCTCTACAAAATATCTACGTAGAGGATCCACAAATAATAGTAAGAAAACAGGGACTTTGGTATTTTGAAAAAAATAGCAAACATTTTTTAAATTCTGACTAATTAACCACACTGTATTAGGTAGAAGTCCTTAGGTGAAAGAAGGAAATCAAACAGGATGCTCTAAAACTTAAAAAAAGAAAATCTGCACTGGCTGTGTGGCTCAGCGGATTGAGTGCCAGCCTGCAAACCAAAGGGTCCTGGTTTCGATTCCCAGTCAGGCAATCACACACCGATGTTTCTCTCCCTCTCTTATTCCCTCTCTGCCCTTCTCTCTAAAAATAAGTAATTTTTTTTTAAATTCCAGCCTACTTCTTTACATATATGTATCAATTTGGTTTGTCATGCACCAAAATCTTACGTTAACAGACATTGGACAAGTGTTTGTATAAACACTTCAAAAGGTATTGACTGATCTTTTTTTAAAAAGTCATAAAATCAGGTTAAGTGTTCTTAAAATGGGAGAGTCGAGCTGGCCAGCCAAGGGCCAAATTTGGCTGCTGACATATTTTGTTTTCAATATGCACACTTCACAGCACTAATATGCTCTCCAGTTCACCTGCCCACCACTCTCCTTCCTGACACACAGAAATTCATCCATTTCTATTTCTCAGGCCCCTGACGGCATTTGAGAGATTGTGACCCTGCCTTAGAAACTAACAGAACAAGATCATGTCCCTGTGGCCACTCACCATACTTTTTTACACCGTAAGATACCAGAAAGGGAGAAAGGGAACAAACATATAGCTGAAAAGGAGGAGAAAGAGGCTAATGGTGGATTTTCAAACATTGGCAGAGATAATAAATTAACTGCCTCCTTGACCACCCTCCAATTCTCTCTTTCCCCTTTACCTCAACTCTGAGCAGCTGATTTGTGGAATCTCCCTTGTATTTAGATATAATGTCCTCCTACGCACTAATAACTGACACCCTACATCCGGAGTTTAAAGGGACCTAACTTCATCCTCCCTGATTGATAGAGATATGAAATGTCCAGAAAGACTGAGTTTGGGTCTGGAGTGCCTTCTCCTGATGCAGCCTCCTGTGTTCATGTTATAAACACAGACTCCCTGTGATGAAATAAACCTAATTCACAAGGGCTTCATTCACTCATTTCATGAATATTTAAGGTTCACCTAACAAAAATCAGACATCATTTTGGGTGTGAGGATATAGCAGGAAACAAGTAAAAAGGCTCCAGTGTAAAGGGATGCACTTAGAGAAACACTTCAGGGTAATTTCAGAAAGCAGGTCTGTGCCATGAGCATGACAAAATGGGATGAGAGAGAGGAGAACAGAGCCAGTACAGAGAGGGGCAGCCTCTCTAAGGAAGAAACAGTTAAGCTGAAAGATGAGTCATAAGAAGTCATCCCTTCAAATGTGTGGAGAGAGAACACATACAAGGTCCTGCAGCAGAAGCTAGCCTGCTCTTTTGAGAACAAGAAGAATGCCAGTGTGGCGAGTTTAGGAGCAAGTGGGAGTGGAAGGGGGATGACAGCCAAGAAAAAGGCAGGGGCAGATCCTACAGGGTTAGCAGGCCACAGTGAGGGGTCTGGGCTCTGTTCCAAGGCACTAGGAAGCCAGTGGAAGATGCTAAGTAGAGTTGGGGTGGAAGCATGATTGGATTTATTTGTCACATGATCCCTCTGGCTGCTGCCTAGAGAATAGATTATAGGAGCAAGGTGGTGGCGGGGAAGGCCAGTCTGGAGACTGTTGCAATCATGCAGGTGAAAGGTGATGGTGGCAAGAACTTGGAGGGCAGCAACAGAGCTGGGGAGAAGCAGTCAGATTCTGGGTAGATCTGGTGGTGGAATCAGCAAGTAAGGCTGATGGAACGGTTAACATCATTCAGTTTCACCTGTCTCCATCCAAGAACCCTTTCAGTGTCAACAGAGGGCTCACACTCGCTGCGGCTGGCAGTGCATCACTCTCCACTGCTGAACTAGAGCTGGTGGTCAGTATGGCCACCACCCATATTAAAAACAATAGACAGTGTTTGTTAGAAGAGCAGGATTATCGTCTTACTTCTGCATGTACCTCTCTATATGATCTCAAAACAGAACTGTCTCCTCTCTGAGGCTCAGCTATCTCTTTTATAACATGAAGCTGTTGAACCAGTTAACTGATAGATTCCCCTAAAAGCACTGGCACAAGGAGTCTTGTCCATCGGGGCCAAAATTCTCCCTTTGTCTTCTGAAGCCACAGCTATCAATAACAATAACGATAGCCAGCACGTATTGGGCATTTATTATGAACTCGGCACTATGCTAAGGGCTTTTTATGGTTTACTTGAATTAATTCTCATCTCAATACAATGAAGTAACATTTAAAAGATGAAACAAATTAGACAGAGGGGAAGTAAGTTGCCCAAAGACAGCAGCTAGTAGGAGGATAAACCCCAGATCTAAGCTTATAGCCACCTTGGTACACAGCCTCCCAGTAAAGAGCAAGCCTGCTACTTCTTCTGTCCAACTCCGCTTCATATCCTATCTCTGAACCAGCATACGCCCTTGGCCTACTTCTTCCCTTCTACAAGGCAAGCACCTCTACCTTGCTCAGCCATTCCTCAAATAAAGGGTTCCTAAGTCCTCATCTTCCCCCTCATAGGACGCTCTCTGGTGTGACACTTCCCCTTAAAATGTGTACAGACCTCCACGTGTGGCCCAACCATATCAAAGTTACCTGAGATTATTCCTCCAGTGCGCAGACATTAATTTATTAATATATATAGTTTATAGTGACATTAGTATTTTGTTTTGGTTGTGTATAATATACCACATGGGGCTTTCTGGAGAGACAGTACAGGGCTTTGGGTCAGCAAACAGGCACTGGGACTAGAAAGTCTGTGTTCAAGTCCCAGCTATGCCATTTATCAGCAACGTGGCTTTGGGTTAAGGTGTGTAACCTGTCAGAATCTCCTCTCTCCATCTGTGCAAGGGGAGTAATGGTACCTATTCTGTGGAATTATTGTGAGGATCAAATGATAGCCATCTAGGTATATAAAAATTATAAATCTTAGCAAGTTATTATTTTTATGGCAAAAAAAAAAAAAACCTAAATCTGGTTTGGAATGGAATTGACACAGGAAAAAAAAACCCCAAGTGACAGAATACTGCACAAGAAACATCACCTCTCTCCAATGACTGAATAACAAACCTGGACCTACCCATCACAGACAACATTATTGGTTAAAAATTTAAGCTCTGACATTGTACAGCTTCCCTGGATACCAGTTGCGAAACCTTCAACGACTTACCTGATCTCTTGCGCCATTTCCTTCAGGGTAAATGGGACTGGTAGAATACCCTGTTGGTATTACAGGTATTCTATCCCCAATGGCCACAACATTGCCTGGCACATGGTAAGCGCTCTGTGAGTAGTGGTGATAAGTGCCACCCTCCATGCAATTGGCATGTATTCATTAAGCACCTACTCTGTGTCATACATGATTCTAGGAACTTAGATACAGCAGTAACTAAATTCCCTGCTTCCATATTGTTTATATTCTATCAGGAAAAGACTGACAATAAGCAAACAAATGAATAGGCCAGGTGGTAGTTAAGTGCTATGAGGGAAAATAATTCAGGGCAAAGAGGACAATGATGGAGTGCCACTTTATACAGGGTGATCAGGGGAGCATTCTCTGATGACTGGCAAGTGTCACCATTTTTTCCCAGTCCCAATCTGAAGTCAGGAGTGAAGAAACGGCTCTGTCTCTGCACCTGGGTTTGGGCTAACTCTTATTCTTTATAGAGAGGTTCATGTTGGTACAGCATGTGAACAGCCAAAAATTAATTTCCATTTGGCAACTCTCAAATGAATAAAACATTGCCAGAAAGAACAAGCAGAATGTGGTCCCTGGAGGCTATACGCAGGGCATCAGTAATGAAAGTCCTTGACCCTGGGCCACCACTGCAGCAGGTGGTGAAGACAGTGCGTGTTCCCTGGCACTTAGGAAGAGAATGACGGTCCCCTAAGCAAATAGCACACCCTTGACCTACTATTCCCTTTCAGAAGTAACTGCTTGTTTTCAAATCAGCCAAAAATAAATGAAGAAGAAAATGGATTCCACCGAAACACCTCAAATTAGAGACCTTTTCATATTTAGGTCCTCCGTGCCTCTGGCATTAGAAGGCTGGGAAACTGGAGCTAATCTCAGTTTTGTTTTGATTTTTCTGCTGCTGCATACTGAGGCTCATAAGAGTCTTCTCAGACGCCTGTAATATTCACATTCAATCAATCCAGCAGGCACTTATTGATCTCCCACTACATATCAGGACACCAAAGTATAATATGAGCCATATCACAAATAAGCTCACGGTCAAGCAGGGAAGACAGCTGGATGAACAGATCATCACAAACAAGCTGGCTGAGTGAAATAATGGAAGTATGTTTAAGGTACAGGAAGGAAAGAAGGGAGCAAGGCATCAAGGAATTCCTCCTAGAAGTGGCAAATGAATTGAGCGTTGGAAAATGGAAAGTGGGCAAAGTAGGCAAAAGAAAAAGATGCCAGATTAAGGCAATGGCATGGATGGAAACATAGTTCTGAAGAAGCATGGCACATTCAAAGGGACTGCAAACAGAATTTGTGATTTCAGAGGCATAAAGTAGAAGTGGGCTAATTTCAAGAGAAGCTGAAGGTTAGGGATCACATCTCTAAGAATCTTATTGCACTGCTTTTTTTTTTTTCATGTATTTAAAGAAGGTACTAATTGGTTGTCCATTTAAAAATATTTACTTAAAAATTCCATGAGTTAATTTTGTTCCTCACAGTCATTCACATATTCATCTGTAAC
>PVJI01021525.1:12830-27468 GCA_004026765.1 Micronycteris hirsuta
GATTTTATTTATTTATTTCAGAGAGAGGGGAAGGGAGGGAGACAGAGAGGGAGAGAAACAGCAATGTATGGTTGCCTCTCACATGGCCCTCACTGGGGACCTGGCCTGCAACCCAGGCATGTGCCCTGACTGGGAATCGAACCGGGACCCTCTGGTTCCCAGCCCGCGCTCAATCCACTGAGCTACACCAGCCAGGGCTTCATCTGTAACTTTAACAACTTGTGATTCATGACCTAAAATCTGTCCTCATCCTATCCCCTCTGGAATTACACCTTAATGAAGGGAATTGAATTTATGGCTGCTTAAGGACAACAGATTAATGGCACTATAAGTTCATCTATTCATCCACATACCAAGAGTAGAAAATGTAAAAAGAGGAAGTTCTATCCAACACCACCTATTATTATGCCTTAAAACTCAAGCCATGAGAAATTAGATGAAAATTCATATCTTAAGACCAAAGAGTAGGGGATGTGTGACTGCATTACCACAGGGAATACTATGCAGTCTTCAGTTTTCAGAACCATCTCAGGGAGACACTTTTAAGCAGAAATGTCTTATTTTAAAATTATATATATGTTAAGTTTATACTGGATAAAATTGCAGTATTTCATTGTTCTACTGATATATAAGGGGAGCCTCATATGATTTATTTTAGTCTATTGTCAACAAATAATAAAATGATGATGGTAATAATAAATAAGTACATAAATACATAAATGAATGCATAAGGAATCTGCAAGTTGTTAAAATTTCCTGTTTTTCAGGGAAGAAAAAGGAAGGGGGAAGAAACTCTAGCAATCCCTCATTTGCCATTGCTTAAGCAGGTCATCGAATACAGAGGCTGTACGCCACCGTCCTCCATCCCATTCAGATGACAGGCATTGCTAACCCCCTTGCATTCTTTCCTCCACCATCCTCAGCCAGTGCCCTGGCCACCATTTTGGAGCTCACCAATGGAGTGTGCCCTACCTGGCCATCAGATTTATACCTTTTTCTGATAAAACCAGAGTCTCCCCCATTAAATCCATCTTCAATCCTTTCACCAGAGTTGTCTTCCAAAAACTCAAAACTAATCATATCACACGGCCATATTAAAAGCTTCCATTGACACCTTAATACCTAGAAGGATATGTACGAGTTTCTTAGCATAGTCTCTTTTAAATACACCTTCTCTTTTAAATACACCACTTTAGCCACCTAAACCATTCCCCTGACACTCAAAGCCTCTACCTGGTAAAGGACCACTCATACTGCAAAGTGCAAGCGGAGTGTCACCTCCAGGGAAGCCCTTCCTATAGTAGACAGCTACTAGCATCCATTCCTGCTGGTTTAGGACACATCCCTTCCCCACTCTCAGCATATGGGGCTCAAGGGAGGCTACAGAAAAGGTCATGTGACCTAAACCTAGACAATGGTATCACCCTGGACACAGGGACTGGTTCAGAAATGAACATGTGATAACGGCTCAGTCAGAATACCTTCTCCCCAGGATACCTCTACATTACTGGGACAAAGGCATGAGTAAAAAATATATGATTAAAAAGTCATCCTGCAGCTATAATAAACCATTTTTGCCATCATATAGAAACAGCCTGCAGAAAAATAAAGCCTTCACTGAGGAAAAAATAGTCAGGACAAAGAGAACAAGAGGCATATTTCTAATGACACTCAGTCCCTATTTTTTTTTTCTTAAATTTATGTTGAATTTTCATTTGCAAGGAAAAAACTTCTAACTGATTTATTCCCTTTGTGCTTCCAGGAAGAATTAATCACCATATCATATCCTTTGTGGTCCCACAGATCTCTGTTTAAAATCCCTTTAATAGTGATCATCATGTCCTATCATAATTTATTTGTTTACATGGCTATGTCCACTACTGTGGCTGTGTCTTCATCTTTTGGACACTAGTGCCTGACACAGAGTCAGTACAGACATCTGCTGAATGAACGGGACAAAAATGAAACCACATTTGCTTTTCCAGTTTTCTCATCCCCTCAGAGGGAAATTGCTCAGAACTCTGTGACATTCAAGGGCCAACGGGCTCCACATTTTCCTCTTCAGTGTGCTCTCATGATTTCCTCTTCAGTGTGCTCTCATGATTTCCAATGAAACCAAAAGCAGTGACAATTTTATACTAGCTGTTAAGTCTTTCAAATCATGAACTAGATATTACAGGAAAATTAGGCACTACAACAGAACCTCCATGGGGTTAATATGTTAGGAAACATATTATTAAAATGTTATTTTATATGTAGGAACTATAAGGAAATTTGTTTTAAAATATAAATTATGGAAAAATAAAATTCAGCCCAATCTAAAAAGATTGGGTCAAAAGACTGGTCAAGCTAAAAATATATTTAAAATCTAGAAAGATAAATACCAAAATGTTTAAAGAGTTATCTCAAAGTGGTAGAATATCAGGTGATTTATTCTTACTCTCTTTTTATTTTTTTAATTATATTTTACTGATTAGACTAAAACAGTTGTCCCAATTTTCCCTCTTTTGCCCCCCTTCACCCAACAGCCCCACTCCCTCAGGCAATCCCCACACTTTATTCATGTCCATGGGTCATGCATATAAGTTCTTTGGTACTCCCTTTCCTATACTGTACTTTACATCCCCATGGCTATTCTGTAATTACCAATTAGTACTTCTTAATCCACTCACTTCTTCAGCTATTCCCCAATGCTCCCTCCCCCATCTGTCAGCCATCAAAATGCTATCTGTATCCATGATTCTGTCTCTGTTCTTCTTGTTGGCTTAGTTTATTTCTTAGATTCAATCATTGATAGATATGTTTTTTTTTTTTTTGCCATTTTATTGTTCCTACTTTCGATCTTCTTTTTCTAAATAAGTCCATTGAAGATTTCATATAAAAATGGATTGGTAATGATGAACTACTTTAGTTTTTTTCTTGTCTAGAAAGCTATCTATCTGTCCTTTGATTCTAAGTGATAGCTTTGCTGGGTATAACAATTTTAATTGTAGGTCTCTACTTTTTATGACTTCGAATATTTGTTGCCAGTCCCTTTTAGCCTGCAAAGTTTCTTTTGAGAAATCAGCTGACAGTCTTATGGGAACTCCCCTGTAGGTAACTAACTGCTTTTCTGTTGCTGCTTTTAAGATTCTTACCTTATCTTTAACCTTTGGCGTTTTGATTATGATGTGTCTTGGGGTGGGCCTCTTTGAGATCATCTTGTTTGGGACTCTCTGTGCTTCCTGGACTTGCATGTCTATTTCCTTCACCAAATTAGGGAATTTTTCTTTCATTGTTTTTTCAAATAGATTTCCTATGTCTCGCTCTTTCACTTCTCTTTCTGACACTCTTATGATGAGAATGTTGGTACACCTGAAGTTGTCCCAGAGGCTTCACCCACTATCCTCATTTTTTTTTTTTGGTATTCTTTTGTCTTCTTGCTGTTCTGATTGGTTGTTTTTTGCTTCCTTATGTTCCAAATCAATTATTTGATTCTCAGCTTCACCCACTCTACTGTTGATTCCTTGTAATTTGTACATTTCAGTTCATATGCCCTTCATTTCTGACTAATCTTTTTTATGCTGTTGAGGTCTTCACTAAGTTCCTTGAGCATCCTTATAACCAGTGTTTTGAACTCTGCATCTGATAGATTGCTTATCTCCATTTTGTTTAGTTCTTTTTCTGGAGTTTTGTTCTGTTCTTCCCTTTGAGCCATGTGTCTCTGTCTCATGTTTGGAGCCCTCCCTATGTGTGCTTCTATGTATGAGGTAGAGCTGCTATGACTCCCTGTCTTGGTAGCATGGCCTGATGTAGTAGGTGTCCTGAAGGGTCCAGTGGCACAGCATCCTCTATCACTCAAGCTGGGTACTCGAGGTGCACCCTTTGTGTAGGTTGAGTACACCCTCCTCTTATAGTTGAGCCTTGATTGGTGGTGGCAGGTCAATGGGAGGGATTTACCCAGGCCAGTCAGCTAAAAGGATTGGCTATGGCCACTGACCACCAACCTCCATCCTCCATGGAGGGTCAGCTGTGCAAGGGCCCACACCATGGAGCAGAACTTACTTCAGCAGGGCTCTGGAGCCTGCTGAGCCTGCTCCTTGAGGTGTCACTTGTGGAGGTAGTTCGGTGGTGGTCCTACATGGTCTATAGCTGTCCAATGGATGTGCAGGCTCTGAGGTTTCCCTGGTGGTACAGGCCAAGGTTAGCCACTGACTGTGTTCTATTGGGGCCACTTGGCATAAGATATAAAGCGATCTGCAAATGGCTGCTATTTGTGCTGGGCTGGGAAGTGCCCAAGCCAGGCCAGGCAGTGAATAAGGCAAGTTGCTGCTAGTGCCAGATCTAGGGCCACTAAGCAAGGAGTATGGTCATGGGGGCTCACTGAGGCTGGTTCTTGCTTGTTTGAGAGGATTTAGGAATATCTGAAGCATGAACCAAGACAAGCCATTCATATGGAAAAGCCACTGTTAACAGCTTCGGTGGGCCCATAAGTTGGATGCAGCAGGGCCACAGGGAATCACCAGGGCAGGGAAAACAGTGTGAGCCAAGTTGATAGAGTCTCAAATATGGCAAATGCCTGTGAACTCTGTGGCTTTGTGGAGAGAGGAATCAGTAAAGGAACAATGGCCCCTACCCTCAGTTCTATCTAAGAAAAAGCTGTCCCCCAGTGCTCTCCCTGATGCCAGACACTTCAATTCCTCCCCATATACCATTGGTTCCTTTCAAACTGCTATCCTGGTACTGGAGCTCAGGGGGACTGAGTCTAAGTAAGTCTGTGTGCAGGCCCTTTAAGAGGAACTGTCTGGCACTTCAGAAGTTCCTTCTACCAACTAAATCATCACTGGTTTTTACAGCCAGAAGTTATGGGGACTTATCTTCCTGACACTAGAACCCTGGGCTAGGGGTCTTAGCTGGGACCTCTCATTCCCAAGATTCCTCTCTCAATTTTTATCCACCACACATGGGTATGATACCAGACTGTTCCGCATCTCTGTGTCTCCATCCCTCCTACCAGTCTGGATGTATGTGGTTTCTTTAATTCCATAGTTGTCAGACTTCCATTTAACTCAATTTCTGACTGATATGAGTGATGATTGTTCTATAGTTTAGTTGCGATTTTGATGTGGTTGTGCAAGGAGGTGACCTGTGTTTACTTGTGCCTTTATCTTGACTGGAAGTCTCTTCTCCAACCTGAGTTTTTAAGTAATCATTCTACTTCACTCAATGCCTTTTGCATTGTCCTGAGTATGAAAGGATGATGCACATCTGAAAATGAATCTCTTTTACAACTAGCTTTACGTGTTTATTTATTCCTGTCTGTATTGTCTTATTAAATAAAATGTCTCCTTTGATCCAGTAGGGGAGGATGGAAGAGCTCCATATTTTTAACAGAGTCTCAGCCACCACTTCAGTCTCATGTACCAGCCCCTCCTCAGACCCTGACATTTTGGGCAGAATCACAAATAATTGCTTCTATTCCGCAGTCCACTTGGCTCTGCAGATCGAGGAAAACATGCCCCTTCAGTGACCTAAACAGCAGCATCACTAACCATATCTGTCACCTTAGAATAAGTCATACCCAGAGGTTTAGAAAAAGTAAAGTACATTATGATATAGCCACATGGCAATCAAAATGAATATTTGCAATTAAAATATCATGGACTCTATCAGGGTCTATCTCTTGAGGTTTCAGCTGAAAGTAAATGCAAAAAAAGTCAATCTTGCGTTCCCTCAGTTAACAGTTCATTGATATCACCAGGTATTACCAGCTTCTTGAACTAAGAAACTGAATATAAAGGGGCAACCCCTGAAGATTGTTTAAAACGAGCCAGGCCACACACATGTCTTATTGCAAGACAGGATTGCAGGTAGGATGAGAACAGTAATCATAATGGCCAGTAACAACCTCATTCCCCTAGGAGCAATCCTTAACTGTCTCAGATCCACACGGGCTTCCTCAAACCTCCATCTGGGCTTCCAGAACTGCCAATTCTTATACCCACCTCACACAAAATTTTCCAAAAACTCTTTACCCCTAAGTTCAGCTGACATTTATTGATTACCACCTTGTGCCAGGCAGTGGTGGCTTGTAAATGTTCAACCACCAGTTCTAGTTGAGGAGGAGCCCTGGTTCATAGCATTTGCCAGTTTCCATGGTAAATTCCCTCACCATGGCCAATTTCAAGCTACCAGTGTGATGCCACATCACTACGCTCAGTGCATGTCACTACATAGTATTTCCCAACTACAACAACATAGATGCTAATAACTTTTAGAGCAAGGATAACAGCCAAAGGCAGAAAAACAATTAAATGATGAGTTTCTAATATATATTTTCTTTGTCTTGTATAAATTTATTTAATTATAGTTTTATGTAATTTAACTTTAAGTAATGGCTGTATTTCACAACCTACTCACAAAATTCCTTAAAATTTAACATTTTGCACTCACAAGTGATTGTGAGTCAACTCCCATACACTGCTGGTGCCAGATCTTGTGTGCATAAAATATAGTCTCTACCCACAAGAAGCTTTCAGTTGCATAATAGAGAGAGACAAATAAAGAAATGACAACAAAATAAAAGGTACTAAGGAGAAGTCTCCACAAAATACCCAGAGCACAAACAAGCCAGAGAAGAAATTCACAAAATGTTTTGGAAAAGAAGCTACATTTGAGCTGAGTCTCAAAGCATGCTTAGAAGTGGATAGAAAAAAGAATGTAGGCAGCAAGATAGAGACATTGGCATTCCAGTCTGAGGACATAACACATCAAGAGTTGCAATGCAAAAGAGTCAGGTATTCTCTGGGGTTCCAAGGTGTTTGGAGAATCGAGCTCACATGAAGGAGAAATCAAAAATGAATATTCAAGTCCTTCTCCCTTTATGTCAAACACTCCCCTTCATATGAGAATGGTCATAAGGAACTCCAATCACATAGTTCTTAAGTAGCAGATTATTACACAACAGGCATTTTAGTATGCATGTGCCAGTTAACACTACATGGGACACAGTGTGAGCTTCTTGAAATAAACAAGAGTTTGTAAAAATGAGTAAGTTACCATATCCACCCTTGATCAGCTCATAAAATCCACAGAGCAAAAGCAAGCAAAAGACCATCCCCACTCCTATACCAAGAGCACAGGCATATTGAAGGAGGCTGCGGTGAACTGTGAGATATGCATCCCAGGTGACCCTTCAGTGATGAAGGAATTATTTCTCCAGATGCCAGAATATAACCAGATGATGGCCCTTGATGGTCAGCCCTCTTTGAAAATGGTCTCCATGGTTGCAGCACCTACACAGGGAAGCTCACATCCAATACAGGGTCAATGAGAGGCTATAAAGGTCCTGACCCCTTGAAGTTGCCTCAACTCAGGACAAGTATGAAGCGAGCTCCCATGGGATTGGGTGGGAATTTGTTGAGAATGAATCCTTTTGTCCAGTCCCGCTTTCTTCTCCCTTCCACAGGTGTTGAGCCTAATAAAACTGCACACTTCTCCCTGCCTCAGACTCCCTTTCCTAGGGAGTCCAATCCGCAAGAAGAGCTAACCAAAGAAGGCCCAATTCCTTCATTCATTCACTAAATTTTGTTAAGCTCTGACTATGCACCAGGTTCTATATGGGGCACTCAAATTTCAAGAGTGAAGAAAATAAATTAAAACAAACTATACAGCCCTTGTTTCATGAAGTCTAGTCAAGAAGATAAATATAAATCAAATACTCATACTATGGATGTATACAATGTATGATTACAAAAATAACTGCTCTGAAAGAAAACAGTACAGTTCTAAGAGGTCATGTAATGAAGTACCAAACTGTGCTGGGTACTCAATATCAAGAATTGTGAAGGGCTCTGATATTTTCCCTACTTGCAATTTAACAAATGAGCCTGCCACAATTTTGTGGATGCTGGAGCAGAAGAAAGGATGCCAAGATCACCAGACAATGGACAGTTTATTACAACAACAGCTATAGCCACCATGTCAGCATTTTTATATCACTTCTCTAAGCCCCAATGCCAACAGGTGATGTGAAGAGGGTCAAGTGACATCTGCCCATGGGGTGAGTTGCATCTTAGGATATGAGTGCTGAGTTTAGGGAATCCAAATATTTTATAACAGGCAATATAAATGTCAGCACTTTGCTACTGAGGGGAAACTATCTCTACATTCCAAAGTGGTTCACTGTATAAGTATCCTTGAAAAGTTAGCCTAGAACAATTAAGTGCAAGACACTGACATGTAGAAACATGCAGAAATGCAAGAGATCCATGAAGAATTGTCTCCCAACAAACAGATACATAAACCTGTCTCTGTGTAAGATACCTTTACTCTAAGATCTGTATTCCCTTAACGAAGGCTTACTAGAGGCATGTTTATGATGGGTATTTCCCTTCTCTAAAATAGTATCTGAGTGGTCTGGAGGCACTGCACTTCCTTTTGGTACTTCATTGTTTTGTAGGCTCCCTGAATTAGGATGTAGGATGTAGGGATCTCCTTTTTTTTCGCTGTAAAAGAAGTTATGTGACTTAGAATTTTTATGTACAAAAGATGCCCGCTAGGTGATATATGAGCTTATAATGGTTTGCTTGGACGTCCAGAATCTGAAAGCATTCAGTTGAAATTTTTACAATCTAATTTTCAGTGCTCTAGCTGTACATGCCATGAACCAGGAAAATAAACTTAGTTAGTCACTAAAGCCCTGTGGGATGTGAACTGGGAGGAGATTGAGAAGATACTATCGCAGGGACCCAGTGCTGCACTAACATCATTTTCCAGAAATATTTATCCTCCGAATTAGGCTTTCAACAATGCCAAGAATAATTCCCATCATGTGAATGGACATAGTAAGGTCAGAAATGCTTTATGAATATCTGAGTTGGATAGCCATTTTTATATTATTATGGGGCCCCATAGCTACAAATAGAATTTGGAGAATATGAAATTTGCATTTAAAGCAAACATTTTGGAATTGTTTTAGCATATTTCTACCCCCTATGATAAAACACATTCTTGGATAATCTTTGAAAGATAATGTTTATCATTTTCCCTCAGATATACCCTATTGTTGGGAACCACTCTGCCTAGTTTCAGAAGCTGTAACCCCCTACGGCTAAGGATGAGTAAAAAGACCTTAGGGCCATAAGCCACTAAGGAGACAAACCTTATCTCCTGGCAGGGGCACTGCCTCTGCCCCCTTTACTTCACCCTGCTAGGCCCTGGGCAGATGACTGATTATCCAATGATGTGTAAGATTCCTCAAGGGAAGGACAACCTAAGACAGGCATAGTCATGATGGGGCCCTCAGGGAAGGACTTGGGGAACTATAAAAAAGAGGGGTGATGGACCCTCACCCCTCAGCTTTGTCATAGCCTGAGCCCTCGTTCTGTCTGTAATAAGTCTCCTAATCTCTTGGCTGCTCACATTCCCCACCTGACTTAAGCCTGAAACAACGCAGGAGGAAGGTGCGGCCCTGTGCTGGAAAAAGCCATTCTCCAGGACAATCAAGCCTAAGAAAGAATGCATAAAATCCTGTGAAACCTGCTTTGCTAAGAATGTCCTCAATTTAAATGATAAGGATCCAAGCATAAAATGAGTTTGTTTCCCAAAGTTTTATGGCCCTTTGGCTATCTGATCTGGACTCAGAATAAAACCTCATAGTTTTTTGAATATTATGTATTGTTTGATCATTACTGCCTGACAATGACTGATGAGCTTTATGTATGCCCTGTATTCCTATGCAAATTAAACCAAATAAAAGCCCATTGAGGAACAGGCTCAAGGCCCTTCTCTTCTGAGAGATTGGCACCTTTCCTCCCCAAGCAGATCATGTCTTGGTAGACTTATTCTCATCCATGGCGGCTGGGGGCGGGGGTGGTGCTCTGCGGGTGGAGACCCTCCCCACCCTATGTAATAATGTACTATTGCACAATGAGATATAATAATAGAAAATGCTTTAGAACAATGATTCTCAAAGTGTGTCCCCCACAACCACCACCAGGAGCAGCCATGTCACTTGGGAACTCATCAGAAGCAAACTGTCAGGTCATACCCTAGACATACTGAATCAGAAACTTTGGGATGTGGCCCAGGGATCTGAGTTCAACAGGCCTTCCTGGGAATTCTAAGTATGTTAGAATAGAGAACCACTACTACAGAATTATGTGGGGATGTTTTAGAGATAAACAACTGTTAAAACCAGGGTAAATAAATACCTCCTGCCAACTTTCAGCCTAGTCACTTTAATCTGAAGCTTTCATCCAACTGCCATAAAAGAAAATGGTTAAATTTTATTTTATTTTGCAATTTAACAGCCTAAGCAATAAACCCAACTGCCTAAACTATCTTCCTTATCAAAACAAAGCAGATTCTGGTCGGCTGTAATATACAGTGGCAACTACAAGATTCAAAGAAAATCAATATGCAAATCAATACATTTAACTCCAAGTCTCATCTGTCAAGTCTTTCATATAAACTGGCTTAATTAGGAATGCAGTGAAATGCAAGAATAGACCTAACTCAATATCCCATGCCAAAGTTTTATCAATAACATACAAATTTTCCAGAAGAAGACACCATGGGTCAATAATAAAGCTGCCTTGTATTAGAAAACTGAAAGCTGAGCTTCATTCAGAGACAATTTCGTAATCCAAACCTACCATATGTCCACAAGTAGGAGCTTACAAATGAATGAAAATTTTACTTCTGTTTATACAGAATCTTTGTTATTAAAAGCTTGACTCATTTTTAAAAGCTGATACTTCTTAAAGATTACGTGATCCAGAGGGAGCCAATGCCATGGTTCTTCACAGAGTCAGCACATTAGAATCATCTCATTAGAAAGGCCCCAGGACCAGGCCACACACCCAAGACCAGTTGTTCTTAAATTTTAGCGTGCATCAGAATCAACCAGAAGGCTTGTTAAAAACACACAAAACCAAACCTTGATAACCACACCCCAGCCAGACTAAATCTGAATCTTTGGGGCAGGAAACCCAACAACAGCATTTTCTAAACTGCAGAAGATAATTCTAACATGCAGTCAAGGTAAAAATCACCAATCCATGAGCCAACTCAACATTTGCACATGTCCATGGAAAATTCTCCAGTGGGGAATGTGTGAGAAGAGAGGAAAGAGAAACAAGAAAAACATGTAGGAAATTTATTTGTTATCATGAGATAAGAGAGATTTTCCTCAAAGTTCACTAACCTACATAAGAACTCATGTTCCAAAATGTTTCCAATCACTGGATAATTGGAGAACTGGTGAAAGATGCTAACATTGGTGGGATGCACAAAATATTATCATCCTGGGAGATGTACCAATCACAAGAGAAGATCGATCACCTCTGCAGGTCTCCTTTGCATATTGGGTGAAACCACTGTTGTCACATAACGGAGGTCACCAGAAGGAAACTGAACCAGGACAGCTGCGCAGAGTAGAAATTGTGTCTGACCGTAACATGTATCAGTTTTAGGAAAGGGAAGCAGAAACTGTTGTAGCCAGAAATCAAAAACATTGAGTGAAGAAAGGAGAGTGGAGACAAAAATCAGATCTTCTGGGAAGTTTGAGAGCAGGACTATTAGAGCACAGGTGGCAAACAGAAGTCCCACAGGCTGAATCCGGCCCTCCACCTTGTTTTATCCTGCCTGGCACCTTGTTTCTACCTGGCAGCAGTGCCAAGCTCTCACTTAACTGTTAAAGAGTAGTTACATTCATACAGTCCTAAAATTACATTCATCCCTTTGAAGGCAACCGCAAGGCTCATATGGCCCCTGGTGAAAATGAGTTTGACATCCCTGTAGTAGATGAATGTGATTAGTTGCAAAAATTGAGTAAGAAAGTGACTTAATACATAGTTCATCTGGCCCAAGGGTCTGAAAGCAGTTCTCAAAGATACAGGGGTAAATAAACATAAAATAATAACAACATCTTGCCCTAGCTGGTGTAGCTCAGTGGATTGAGCGCGGGCTGGGAACCAAACGGTCCCGGTTCGATTCCCAGTCAGGGCACATGCCTGGGTTGCGGGCCAGGTCCCCAGTGAGGGCCATGTGAGAAGCAACCATACATTGCTGTTTCTCTTCCTCTCTTTCTCCCTCCCTTCCCCCGTCTCTAAAAATAAATAAATAAAATCTTTTTAAAAAATAATAATAATAATAACAACATCATCTTAAAATTATTGAGCCATTTTCAGGGTCCAGGCACAGTCTAAGAATTTTACATAATTCTCAAAATCCATAGGATAGAGAGAGTCCAAGGCCCAGAGAGATGAAGTAACTTGCTTAAGGTCGCAGAGCTGTTCTGGTGGAGCCAGGATTTGCACCAGGCAGACATGCTCCACCATGCACGCTCCTAAACACAGCAGAACTCTTCGTGTGCCTCTCTGCCTTGCACAAGAACACCTGCAGAAACTGGGTACACATCCCTAACATCAGTAAGAGTATCTGTCATTACTATCAAGTTCAAGAGAAAGCTCTTTAACTGTATCTGTCAGCTTAAATATATGCTCTGAGTATTTGAAGCACTCAGTATTTTCAGAAATCTCATTTTCGTCCTCTCGCCACACAATGACAAACACTAAAGATGGCAGGAGGGCACTATCACTCCTTCACTATTCCTTAGCACTGTTGTGCGGAAACAACAAAAAACGGAGGAAACAGGCATGCAAAACTCTCAGGTAATCTTGACTCTTCATACTGAATCTTTTGTGCCATATAAAGTTTGTGGCATACAAATTGTTATAAGTATTGAAATTAGTACACTAATTTGGGGACCTGTAATAAAGGACTGCAAATCCCAAAGGGATTATGTTGAATAAAACAATGAACTAATAAATGAATGTACTTCACTACAACGTAAAGTGGCCCAAATGAATAATACATCCTGTGCAAGAGCCTGAAAGGGACCTTGGAGATAATTGGCAGCAGGTGTCACCACAACCACAGCCCCCACCCCCGCCAATGCTTATTGTAAAAGGAGCTTACTGCAGTCCTACAATGATGTGCGTCATATATTCATGCATTTTTTACTGTCAGTCTCCCTGCTGGTTGTAAGTTCAATGAGAGCAAGAACTTTGTTTCATTTCTGCTTTACCTCCCCCTTTTTAGAATAGGGCCTATAACACAGTAGGTGCTTAATAAATATTTCTTAAATGGATGGATCAAATTGCTCCCCCCTCAAAAAAAAAAACAAAAAACAACCAACAGCAGTGCTAATGTGCACTGCTTGGGAGGAAGAAATAGCAGCCGCTCACCCTGCAGGAGGGTGGAGGCGCTGTCCTGAAGCTGAGCGCTGTGTGTGTGTGTGTGTGTGTGTGTGTGTGTATCTTTAAAGATAATCCTTCCAACCTTTTACTCAGTAATCATATTTCTAGGCCTCTCTCTGACAGAAAATATAAGGTACTATTAAATATACAGTTACAAAGAGGTACCCTGCATTATTCATATGAGTAAAAAATTTGAAACAACCTAAATATCCAAAAGGAACACAGTAGTAAAACAAATTATGATACCTACACACAATGGAACTTTGAATAATGGGGGAAATACTCACAATATGATATAAAACAATAGGAACAGAAAATAAAACTTTCCATTCACTACCAATCCAAACACATAAGCACATAGATGGGTGTACAGAAAAGAGACTTAAAATGCACCAATTATGCTCCTTGTAGTCTTCTCTGGATGTGGGAATGTGATGAATTGTTTTTGTCTTTATGCATAGTGACGTTTTCCAACCTTCCTACAATTACCAAAAAAAATTGTTTTTTTTAAAGTTACCATAATTTTATCTTAGTTCACCGCAGCAAATAAATGATCACAACTAAGGCAAAAGATCAATGCATAAAATTTTCCCTTTCCCTCTCATCAACCAAAAATCTTTCTGTCTTGAATTTGAATTTTGAGCTTACAGAAATAAGCACTTGACCCAATAGCAAAAACACTTCCAATTTTAGCACACCGATTGCCATGTTAAGCAGTAGTTTTCAAACTTGTACTTTTCTACAGGAGATTTTTTTTTCTTTCAAATAAACCGTAGCTGGCATAGCAATACATAAAAGGGTAACATAACTCATCTGTTTAAGTCGGGGTGGTACCCAGTGTGTCGAGGCCATCAACCTTCTTCTGTCCCCACGAGTACCTTTTTGGGGTCTGTGCTCTTGGAAAACACTTCAGCAGCCACCATACCAGAAGCTCTGCAAATAAAAATCTTTTCCACATAGTTTCTCAAAGCTCAAACTAAGGTCCTCTCCAACCCACGGGCAACGAGTAACAGTGCCCCAGCTCTTTCTGAGCAACAGGATTTGTCCTTGTGCAGAATAGCTGCACAACATCCTGCTGGGTGTGCAATCATAAGCCTCTTCACATCTGTCCACACTAACAGTAAAGTTTCATGGCACCAAAGGAACGCAAAGATGCCCCGACCAGCAGGGCAGTCAACGGGGGTAGACCTGTTAGCACATTGTATCCGGGAGACGTACTTATACGTTTTACGTTGACTGGTAGTGGAATCCGGGAGACGTATAAATACGTTTTTTTGTAGACTAGTGGTAGAATGCGGGTAGTGTATAAATACGTTTATTTTTATACTTTTTTATTGCTCTAAAGGGATGCTAACATGCAGATATATGCATTCCAAAGGACAAAATTTGGGTCT
>PVJI01021526.1:0-26902 GCA_004026765.1 Micronycteris hirsuta
GCGCCCCACTGACCCTGATTTGCCCCCCTGTCCAGCTCCATCTCATGACATATTTTCCCGTGAGCACACTGGGTTCACTTACTCAACAATTATTCATGAAGCAGCCACGAGGTGCCAGACACACAGTCCACGGCGCTGTGGGTATGCCGGGTGGGCGGGACAAATAAGCCAGACATGTGTGCCCACCAGGAGCCCCCGACCTGGTAAGGGAATGGCCCTGCCGTCTGTTTAAAGTTGTCCCTGATAATGAGTGCTGTGAAGGCAGTTAAACACAGGATGACATGATCCAAGTTACAGCAGGGCTGGGGGCGGAGGGGTGGTCTGGGAAGGCCCCTCAGGAGCCGACACTTGACATGAGACCTTGGGATGACCAGGAGGGCAGCGGAAAGGTGAGGCATGGGGAGGGCACAGGCCAGGTGATGGGAGCCAAGAGGCCAGGCCATGCCGGCCCTGGTGGCAAATGCTAGTGGCTGTGGGGAATGCCATTTACTAAGTCAGGGCGTGTACTAATTTTCTAGGATGGCCACCACCAAGTGCCAAACTGGGTGGCTCAAAACTCCAAAACTTTGTTCTCTCAAGTCCTAGAGGGTCAAAGCTGAGCCCAAGGTGCCGGCAGGGCTGGGCTCCTTCCGGAGGCTCTCGGGAAGAAACCTGCCGGGATTCCTCCTGGCCCTGGTGCTGCCCCAGTCCTTGGTACCCCTCAGCTCGTCAGCATCACTCCGATCCGTCTACTCCATGTCCTCTCCTCTTCTCGTAAGGACGCCCATCACCGGGCTGAACGCTCAGCTTCATCCAGTCCAACCTCGTTTTCATCACATATACTAAGAATCTATTTCCAGATTGGCTCACGTCCTGAGGTTCCAGGTAGACATGAATTTGGGGGCTATTACTCAACCCACGACAGGATTCAGGTAGGGGACGGGTGCGATGGAATTTATGTGAAAAATCTAACTCAGGCTGCAGTGTCCGAAATGGATCGGGGTGAGGAAGAAAGAGGAGAGGGTGAGGAGCCCTGGGGAGGTGATGGAGTGCGGGGTTGGGCGGGGGCAGGGCAGATGGAGAGAAGGGGACTGATTCGGAGCCTGTTTGGGAGGTGGAGTTGACACAGCTGGCCATGGATTGGATGTGAGCGACAAAGGAGAGGGGTCAAGACTGCCTCCTGTTGTGTGGACACCTGGGTGGCTGGCCACCAACCACACACACTTTGAGGGGTGAAACAACCCGACCGGCACTTCTTCCCCAATCCCTGCGTCGATGAGTGGCTCACGGAGCAGGGCGTTCCGTTGCCAGGACACGGATCTGAGACCATGAGCACGAGGCCGCCTCTCCACTTTGCCGCTGACACCTCCAGGCTCAGTCTTTGGCTTGACAAGTGGTTCCCATCCGGTAGGAGGGGCGGAGAGCAGATCTGGCTCTCTGGCCTCCCCTCCTCCCCCTCCCCCCCGCCCCCGCACCCCCCGCTGTGCTTCCAGGGTGTCCATGGGGACCGCTGGGGGGTGCTTGGGTGGATTGCTGTTCCGGCAGGTTTCTCGTCAGACCGCCCCATCAGCCCACAAGACCTTCGGGCAGAAGCAGACCTCATGTCTAACCTCTCAGCTTTGACAGAGAGATGGTGCCGAGTATTCTGGGGAGCAGGAAGGGCAGACTGGGACCTCAGACCTTTTAGGGCCCCTGATAAGGAAGAGCCCAAGTCAAAATACGAGCAACAGAAGGAGGCGGGGAAGAAACTGGAGTGCAGACATCAAAAAGAACTCTGTCCCCACTGCAGATGAAGTCTTTGAGGCAGCATCCCAGGGGACTGGGTTGGAGAAGGGGACACTTCTTTTTTTAATGTTTTATTTATTTATTTTTAGAGAAAGAGAGGGAGAAAGACAGGGAGAGAAACATCAATGTGTGGTTGCCTCTCACATGCCCCCAACCAGGGACCTGGCCCACAACCCAAGCAAGCATGTGCCCTAATTGGGAATTGAACCAGCAACCCTTTGGTTCGCAGGCTGATATTCAATCCACTGAGCCACACCAGCCAGGGCAGAGAAGGGGACATTTCTGTTTTCCCCTTGCCTACTCTTCCACAAGAGCCTTGAAGCAGCTTCGTAAACTCGGGAGGAGCTTGTGGCCATTGAAGAGCAGTGGTTTCTGGGAAGCAGGCAAAGGGAGGAGAGAATAGCCCATAGGCTCGCATGCATATGTGTGCATGCAGGGACACACACATGCACACACATCGCTCGGCGGGCTGCCTTTTGATTGCATGCTGGAAGAACATGAGCACTACAAACACTGAACCCGAATCAGATCAAGCCTCCAGATCCAAGTTCCAGCTGACAAGAAATCAGGGGACGGGGGCACACGGTATGCAGAAGCCCGAGGATGCCAACGGCAGGAGCCTGGTGGGAAAAGCGCAGAACACCTGTCCAGATGTCTGAAACAAATACATCGCACAGGGGAAAAAAGAAGGGGAGGAAACCCGCAGCTGAGAAGAGACATCAAAGACTCGACTGCTTGCAATGTATGGCTCTTACTGGGATCCCAACTTGAGCAAACCAACTGTTTAAAAAAAAACTGAGGCAGTTGAACATCGAACCCTGACGAGAATGATGGCTGATGTTTTCACGGGTGATAATGATGTTGTGATTATGTCTTTAAAGAGTCAACATCCTTTAGAGCTGCCTGATGCAATCTTCCTGGACTAAATGCTGAGATGTCAGGGACCTGCTCTGAAGTCACCCAGAGCAGGGGGTGGGGGGTGGGGATAGAGGGGAAACGGATCAGCTCGCACTGGCAATTGTTTAAGCTGGGTGATGGAGCTGGGGTACTGTGACATGATTCTTTCCTCTGTTGCATGCATTTGGAGTGTCCCATGATGAACAGAATTTTTTTTAAAAAAGACCTCTGGCCAGCAGAGCCCCAGCTCTGCCACTGACCAGCTGGGTCCCTCCAGCCAGTTCCCTGGAGCCAGTGTCCCCTGGGTAAGGACGCCTGCCTTGCATGGAGCTCTGTCAGGGATTCCCGTCACTGTCAGGGATTCCTGCTATGTATTTGTTTGTTTGCATTCAGTGTGTTTCTCTAGGGATATTTTCAACAGGGCATCAAATTACTGAATCATGCTCCCACTGGGCTCCACTATTTTTCACACCCTCTAAGAAGGCTTGCTTGCCACCCCACTCAGCTGAGGGATTTATTCCTCTGAGTTATCCTGACCCCCTCCTCGGGTTCACCGCTCTGGTGACCCTGTTACCCTTATGTCATAATGGCCTATTGACTTGTCTGCACCTCCCATTAGACTCTGAGCTGTTCTCGGCACTCAAAAAACTATTTAACCCATGCGGGCCAGGTCCTCAGTGGGGGCCACATGAGAGGTAACCACACATTGATATTTCTCTCTCTCTTTCTCCCTTCCTTCCCCTCTGTCTAAAAATAAATAAAATCTTTAAAAAAATTATTTGACCCACTGAATAAGTGAACTCTGGGCCACCAACCCTGTGGTATCCCATTTTGCAGGAAGAATTCTGAGGATTCGGGTGCAGAAATCTGCCTTCTGAACCTTCCTTTGTCTCTCTACTTTGCTGTGTGGCCCTGGTCAGGAATCTCAACATCTCTGTGCCTCTCCTCTTCTGTAAAGTTGCACTAACAGTCACACTGTCAAACAGAATGGACGGAAGCTGGCTGTTGCCCACCGCCTCCCAGTTTCTGGGGTGCCCATGTTTGTAACACAACCCCTCTATCCATCCGCACCACCAGCGGCACCACCACCTCCCTTGCTCTGGCCTCGCCCTCCTTTGGGTCCCCTCAAGCTCCGCCCAGGGCCCTGCCTGCGTCCTCAGACTCTGGGCAACTCCATCACCGAGGCCCTTGTGATGATGGTAACCATCCACTAGTGGCATTTACAACCAAATATTTTAACACCCAGACAAGCCCACTGCACAGCGAACCCAATGAGGGATTATTTCAGACAGGAGAAATGGCTGCTGGAGACCAGCAAACAAGCTCCCTCGGTGGCCGGAGCAGAAGCTAACTCTGCTGGGAGAAGACGTGGCCTGGCCCACGCGCCTTATCCCTGTTCGTCGGGTGGCGAACCCAGACCAGAACTGCATGGAGCTCCATATCCAGGACGGCAATGTTGAGAGTCACACCAGCCACGACTCTGCAGGAGGGCGCCCTGTGCCTGCAGCTGTCAGGGACTTCGGGACTGGAGGGAACGCACAGGCCCCTGGGGCCTGGCATGGCCAGTTACCACGGCCCTTCCAGAGAGCTTGGCCCCGTGGCTGAAGGTCAGGGTGAAAAAGGAAAACCTTTCCCGAGGAGTGGGCTGTGCCTGCCAGGAGCAGAGCCATCACCCCGGGTGGGTGTTTTGGTGCTGGAAAAGACAAAACACCTGGGAGCAGGGCCTCTCTGCCTGTCAGAATCCTCCTCCGTGCTCTCCAGAGCAGCTCACTGCCCTCCCCTGCCTCCTCCTCCTCCCCTTCCTCCTCTTCCTGCTGCTCACTCAGCGTCCCCAGCGTCAGCGCCCATTCTGCAGAGCAGCTGAGCCCCAGTCTACACCACCTTCTCACCTGCTCACTGCTCCCTGGGCACCACAGCCGCACCCAGCAGCTCCCCAGGAGCTGACTCGCAGTAGGCGCCCTGGTGCAGGGGATGAGATGAGCTGAGTGCAGGATCCAGCTGGGCCCTGGAAGGCAGATTCCCATTCCCAGGAAACTCACCACCCAGAGAGGAGGCTGTGGGTACCCACAGCTTCCCAGGCAGGCGGACCCGACTGTGCACATGGGGGCCGGCTCTGGGAGCCCCTCTAATGTCCATCACGGCAGAACAAAGTCCCAGGGCCCTGGCTTGGGGTCCCCACTCCCTAAGGTCATGCCAGCTATGCTGGGGCCAGAGCTGTGAGATGTCCAAGGAAACAGCAGCCCCATTTGAGCAGCAGAGGGTAGAAGGGAGTACGGGGGGTGGGGGGGCAGGGGGTGGTATAAGGCACTGGTTCCAGGCACTGCAGTATTTCTGTCATTTCAGAGACACCCCGACTGTTTCCCACTATCAGCACCTAGGAAGCCGGCACCAGCCCTCCAGGCGCACGGGAGAGTGCAGGCGCCCTCTAGTGGATGGAAGGGCCCTGGGTCTTGGGCTCCACCTGCACCCTCCAGCTTCAGAACCTGCTTCCCTGCGCCTGGGGGCAGGGATCCCTCCCTGGGCCCCTCCTCAGCCCTTCCCCATCTTCCCACAGATCCAGACACAAAGTTACACATTCTCCCTCAGGCCTTTGCCAACTTGCCCAGGGACCTCAGCTTTACTAAGGCACAATGGTTACACTGTAAGGAAGACTTAATGCGGTGGCCTGATCAGGAGGGAGTCAGTTACACCTGGCAAAGTTCGTTAGGTGTGGAACGGTGTGACAGAAGCTTCCCAGAGGTGCTTCTGGGCGGCACCCAGTCTCCCCTTCTGCATGGTAAACCCAACTGTAGGATTCCTGAAACCACCAGCACCACCCGCCCCTGTCGCAGAGGAGGAGGAGGCAGAGGACCCATAAAGGGGAGGAAGAGGGATCGGGGTTCACTGCCTCAGTGATAGCACTGGGGCCAATTGGACGTAGATCCCCGGGCATGGAGCAGAGCAAAGAAGAGCCATGGAAGGAGAGCCACGGCACCCTCACACCCTGCAACACCTACCAGCCTCCCTAAGGGCTCCTGGGACTGCAGGGGGCAGGCAACAAGGGGGCAGGCTTCAGTCCCATGACTACCCATGTTTCCAACGGTGTCAAATCCTTATGCATGTTTGGCCAAAGGGAGGCCACCCAGGAAATGCATTTCGGGGACGCTTTGGTTAACCAAGCATAGTCCCTGCCCTCAAGGAGCTTTGAGTCCATTAATTAAATATCAAATCAATTGTCCATGCCACACTGCCCCTCCTGCACCCACACAGAACTGGCTGCTCAGTCCCACCCCTTTGCTATTGAAGTTGGTGTTCATTGTGACTCTGGACCCCATCCCTTTGTGATGAGAAGACCTGCCCATCAATCTCCAGAACATGCCCAAATCCACCCACCTCTGCACCCCTGTCCCAGACACCACTGGCTCTCTCTGCCCTGCAGCTTCCTGTCTTCCCCTTCCCTCTGGGCTTCTGTTCACAGAGCAGCAGCAATACCCTTTACAAGGCTGACCCCTAGATGATCTCCCTGCATGGCTTCCCTGCCGGTGCCCCGGCACCCTCTGGGCTCAGCTGCTGAGCTCCAGCCTTTTTCCAGCCTCTCTGCAGTCCAGTAGGGGAAGAGACTGTCGCCTCTGCAGGAATAACCACACTTCCTGGCCCCCTTCGCAAAGCTGGCTCTTCCTCTGCCTTCAGGCTCTTAGCTGAAATCAACTTTCTGGGAGAAGACTGCCCGGGTCCACACCCCACAGTCACGCGCCCACAGTCCCCACTGGTGTCAGGCACTGCACCCATCACAACCAGTGTTCTGTGCACACTCCCGTCCTCCCCTGAAACCCGTCTCACCACCTAGAACATCAGCTGCAGCAGGGGCAGGACATCAGCAATGCTCTTCCTTGTGCCTCCAGCCCCTGGCTGCATATGGCAGGCACTCCACAAATACCGCAATGAATGAATGAGCAGGTCTGCAGAGAGAGAGTTCAGAAGAAGGAACAACCACTTCCAGGTGGCAAACAGCAGAAGCAAAGGCACAGAGGAGGGGAGGAGGGTGGGTCCGAGAAACCTGGAGTGGTCGGTTTCAATGGTGGTGAATAGTGACAGCAAAGAAAGGACAGGTCATCTTGGAGGGCTCAGGACTAGAAGGCAGAGTGGGTTGGGGGGACCTGCGGGGAGCTCACCTTGTCGTCCCAGGGAGAGGGACAGAGCGGCCAGCCCTGGACCAGCACAAGGCAGCAGGCAGAGACAAGTCCACAGAAATGAGACCAAGGCAGAGGCTGCCTCAGGTCCTGTCAACTACTATCTCTGTTCCACAGGACAGCAGACAGGAAATAGAGACTGGGAAGATCAGGGGCCCGGGGCTCCACGGCTGCCCCTTAATTCCCACCGTCTCCACTCCTGTCTCTTCCCTTCCCTTTCCTCCATTTGGAGGATCCATCCTGAGGTCTCCTGTGTCCGTGAGAAGCCCCATTGTTAAGGAGCGTCCCGAGGCCCTCCCAGAAAGCACACTTTAGTCCCAGGGTCTGGGCGGTGGCCAAACTTTTTATCAGCCTTGGGTCTAGGAGCCCTGGATGGAGTTCTAGCGCCACCTCATGGACAAAGCTGAACGTGCGGCTTGGCCACACCCTGCATCCTGGGGCAGGTGGGGCCAGATTAGAACAAACTCACTCTGAAATTTCAAGACCTCAGGAAGACTGAGGGGGCGGGTGGACACAAAGCACTCGTCCTGAACGCGGCTGCCCCTGTCTCCACAGCGGCATCTCCTAGAGAATTCCAGAAACCCTGGCAGAGGGAGCGAGTGGGCAGGTGGAGGCAGGAAAAGCATAGGGTCTGAAACTTCTCTGAGTTAGGGGAAAGGTGCAGACTCGGAACAGCTCACTGTGTGCCAGGCTTGGTGCTAAATGTGTTGTGGATGTTCATTAGTTCAGTGTATCCCCTGTTAAGACACAGAGCTGGTGAGTGCAGAGCTGGGACGTGAACCGGGCAGCCTCAACCAGATTTTAGGCACCGGATCACAAAGCAGTAAGCACCTCAGCTGCAGTCACGTCACCAAGGCAGTTAACCCAAAGACCCCAGTCTCTGGCGTGGGACCTATCTGTCCACACTCTAGTCTGTTGGCAGTTTGGGGCTCTGTACCCTAAGAAAGCCAAGAAAATAAACTCACCCCGACTTCCAGGGCACAGCCCTCAATTTGTCATCCTGAGGCCCCAGTCCCATCCGTCACCTTCCTCACCAGCACTGGCTTCCCCTCCCCCAGCAGCTGTGGCCACTTTGTCCTGATTGGGCAGGTTTACCTCCTGGGGCAGACACGTGGGTCCTGGGAGGCGGGCTTTAAATAATGGGGGTAGACAGAAGCCCACTGTCTAGAGCATCACCCCCCCTTCTTATTTCTCCCTCCACCCTCATCCCTATCCCACCCCCAAGAAGTGGTGACCGTGGGGACTTACCACACCCAGGTCATGAACTCCAAACACTCTGGAAGAAGCTCAAGGTCAAGGAAACCCCAGGGTCCCATGGAAAGTGCAGGGGTTTGAGGGCCGAGCTGGTCATGCTTCCCGTCAGAAACCTGAGGTGTTTGCCAAGACTTTCACACCCCTGCACCTCATCTGTAACATGGGGGTGGCTGGCTGCGTCTGCACAGCTGTTAGCTCAGCGGCAGGCCATTAGCTCACGCTCAGTATGTGCTACTTCACTCTCCCCTCAAAAAACAGCCTGCCCATCTGCAGCCTCAAATGGCTTTCTTGTCTGTTTTGAACAAAGCCGTGCATTTTAAAACATTGCTCTCTATTTTGAAAACTATAAACAAAATAAAACTGTGCAAGCCCAATGTTTCCATGACCCCATGACCCCATGACCCTTGGCCTCAGTGCCAGAGAGAGTGGGGCAGGGGAAACTGTGGCAAACGACCAGGCCCACACCCTGTGGGAAGGACCTCTATTTGTTACCAACCCATTGTTCTATGTAAAATGCAGGCCTGGTTTGAACAAAAGCTAGAATGTTACTATAAGTGTGGATTTTAGAAAGATCTTCTGACACCTTAAGGGTTGACTTCAGTTCTTTGATGATTCAAAGTTCCCAGACTAGGCAGGTGTGTGGTCTGGAGTAAGCCTAGAGTTCACCAGTGAGCACAGTCAGAAACAGGCAGATCAGGGGTGCGGGAAGTCCTGGGTCCCGCAGAATCTCCCGCAAGCGCTCTGCATAAAAACTCAGCACCGCGACCGGCTGGAGTTGCCTTTACACTTAGAGAACAAATAATACTTTTGAAGTACCACCCACGGGCTCAGGGCTCAGTTGGGTTTCCCAACACTCCAGGGATAGATGTGCGATTCTTTTTTATTTTTTATTTTTGTGCCAATCTACAAATGGGAGAAATCAAGTGTTTGCTCCAAGTCATATAACAAGTTACTAACTCTAATTTGCAGACTTTATACATCTCATATTACTAAAGACCTTGCCAGGCTCTTACATTAAATAATAAAGCATGTCAACCTTTAAAATTATTTTGTAGCAGCCCTGGCCGGGTGTCCAGTGGGTTATAGTGTCTTCTCCATATGACAAGGCTGCGGGTTCGATCCCTGGTCAAGGCACATGCAAGAATCATCCAAGGACTGCCTAACTCTGTAGCACAAATAAGTCCGGGGTGTGAGCATGTCTAGCACATTGTTTTGCTGGAGCCAATTAACTTCCTTCGAGTTGCAACACATTATGTAATCTTCCAGGTTCCCCACCGAACACATGGATCGTCTCTGCCTCACTGGTCAGAAGCCTGACAGTGTGCATATTTGTTCACATTCCGTTTGGCTGGTGGTCCTGGGACTGAAAGCCAAACGGTGGTGCTTCTGATCCACACTGTGAGTGTGTGCCGGGGCGGGGGGGGGGGGGGGGGGGGACACGGTGATTTTCTCTTCTGTAAAACCTGAGGGCTGGCCACGAGGAGACTCTACGGCTGCTCTCAGAGCTAAATGTTCTGTCCTGAATAGAAAACAGTGAAAACCAAACACCCTGTGCTTGTAACTCTCACACTTGCAAACTGCATTCGTTCCACCTAATTTCTCCTTCAAGAATCCCTTGAGACCCTCTCCACACAACACAGGACAACCATGTTCACCGAGGAGGTGTGACTAGTTCAAAGTCTCCCTGCACATGCGCGAGGGAGCCGGACTCAGTCCTAGGTGTGCTGCCAACCACGCGCCCTGCACCGCGCCAGTTTCAGGCTCTTCCTGCTCTGTTCCTTTATATAGCCCTTTAATTTTTTTTTTTTTTTTAGGAAGGCTACCTAAAACACACACAACAAAACTTGGGCTAGTCTTTTCATAGATCAAGGGCCGAGAACCCCCCTATGACAGTCACATAGTTGAGGACCGATGCCGTCATCCCCACAGCTGGCTAAACAATGACCCGGTTCGGGGCGACCCAAGCACCCTTATCTCAAAGCCCAGTTCGGTCAAGTTAACTTGGTGGCGCTGATGCTTCTCTGAGAAGAAGCCAGTTCGGAAAAGGCGTTGATCGCCCACCCCCTCCCACGTTTTCACTTCCGGGGCACACGGTGCAGAACTGTGGAACCCGTGCTCACCCAGGCGACGCGTCCAGAGCAGGGGCTCTCAAACCGCACGTGCCTTAGCGTCCCCGGGGGGCTTGTGACAGCAGTTTGTTTGCAGGGCACTGCGGCGGGGCCTAAAGTGCTTGCTTTTTCGGCGAGTTCCCAGGTAGTGCGTGCGGATGCTGCTGCTCTGGCCACCGGGCTTGGGAGCCTCTGGGCTACAGAGAGCAGCCACACTCGATCTCTCTCCTTCGAGTCCTCACGGTGGCCGTTCCACTGTCCCCCAATGAGGGAGATGGGCAAGCTCTCCCCCACCGTGCATACCAGTCATGCAAATAGGAGTGGAGATGTTTTGCTCACCATTGCAACAACGGAGAAATAATGAAGCACGTGAGTTTGGCCTGAACTCTTCCAAAAGTACTGCAGAAGACGGGCTTCGTGGGACTTTGAACAGTGGGGACGTTCCTTGGGGAACACCTGGGCTGTTTCTCTTGTGTTCCCCAGTAAGTGCTAAGATTCGAGAAGCTGCAGTTAGATGTTTATAAACATTCCCTTACAAGTAAACTGGATGATGGTTAAAGTTCTCAGGTGATAAACACAAGAGTTCATGTACGTGTGAGTGAATATTCTGTTATCCAAACCTAGACTCTTCCGACAGCTAAGGGGGGCATTTTTATTAATCGCACAGGGACCACTGCAGGCAAACAAGGATCTAGGTGTAGGATCAGCCGGCTAACAAAGACCCCGAAAGAAGCGAGGAGAAAGGTGTCTGTACCTGCTCTTATCACACCATCTCACACCAAGTTCTTAATCTTAGCTTTGCCAGTTGAGGACTTTGCGCAGGTGCTTGAGGGAGGGTTCTTTTCCCTCTAATTTTCAACTAACCTGCAGTAGGAAGTGGCAAGGTATTTCCCATTAAGTCTGGAAACTGACTTGGTTCACTGGTGTATTCTAATCAAGTCTTACGTAGCTTTCACTCGAGCACAAGCCCACCGGCCGTGGCGATCCTGGCACGTTTGGACTCACGCTTTCCTGGATACAGGCAAGGAAGGCCAGGAGCCGGGCATCCAAGGCTGATTCAGGCGTGTGTTGCATGGTCCAGCATCACCTGGGATCCTCCCCAGAGACTGGCTTCACTCAGAGGAACACCGTTAAGGTCAACCTGCCCCCAACACTGAGTTGCCCCTGGCTCCTGGAAGGAGCACCTGGAGTGGGCCCACTCATTAACCTCCTTGTCCTGGGTCAGAAGATGGGAACTGACCGCTGATAAGACAGAAATGGCCCAGAGAACCAGTTTACATGATCTACAGCTTGTTGCACCAGTATGCAAAAATTGGGGGTTTTCGTATAAAAAAATACAAATTTCAGACAAAAATTTACTTAAAAAAATACAGGATCCAGCAACACCAGCAGAACCACCTGGCACAGGACAGGAGACCGGGAGGAGCAGAATGAAGTCACAGGGGATGTAGAGGGAGATGAGAGAGCCGTGGGAACTGAAGGGGCAGGGGCAGCCTCTGGGTCACATCGCCAGTGTGGGGACAACGGTCGATGGATGCACGTGTACCAGACAGACAGCAAAGTGTGAAAAAAGGGAAGACTAAAATCAGTGAGTACAGGACTAAACATTAAGAGGTCAGGCCTCAGCTCTGGTGGTGTGGCTCAGTTGGTTGGAGCGTCATCCTGTAAACTGAGAGGTCACGGGTTCAATTCCAGGTCAGGGCAGATGCCTAGGTTCTGGGTTCCATCCTGGTCAGAGTGCATATAGGGAGCAATCAATCAGTTTCTCTCTGAAATCAATCAATAAATATTTTTTTAAAAAAGAGAGATGTGGCTTCGAAATTGATTCTACTTAGAGAGAGAGAGTGGTTGTAAAATTACAATTTTGCTGTGATAAGCGAAGGTCATGTTCAGGGGCAGCAAAAGCTGCTGAAGCGAAAGAAGAAATGAACGCACCAAAGCACAAGGGCACAGCCTCGGCAACAGCTCCCAGAGGAAATCCAAGGTTCAGGCACCAAGTTCAGGTCAAGAAGCCGGCAGAGACTGGGTGGGTGGTCTTGGGCGTCAGGTTCCCACTCACCCAGAGGTCACGGAGGGCATCGCTGGGCAGTACCGAGCACCCCCGGCAGAGGGCGCATTCACGAGCGACGGCTGCGCTTGAGCGCCTTTGAAGGGTCTGCAGGTTACAGTACTCTTACACTTGCCTTACTTATCAAAAAGTAAACCACTATTTTTGAGCAGTTATTATGTATTAGGGGGAAAAATCAAACACTTCAGTATATACTTACATAAACTGAATATATAGAAATGTGACAGAAACACCAAGTGGAAAGGAAGTTTTACAGACACCCACAGAATCTACCTGGGACGTGAACATTCACTCCGGGGAGGGAGAGCCGGGAGGCAGGTACCTGCCTCTGCAAATGCCCGGTCGCATCCCAAGAACTCCAAGGCAATAATAAACTCACAGTCTGCAGGTTCTTGCATAGACTTATGTAAGATTATTTCTTAGAAGCATTGTAATAAAGTTCTATGTGAAGTCAAACAAGAACAATTGTTTATATGATGAATTATGTAGGAAATTTAATTACAAGTGCAAGACATCAAAAATATATTCTTTTTCTTTTTTTGGTTTATTAAAACAAAACTACAATTCTGTGCCTCTTACAATACATGAACAGGCATAAAAATCAATCAAGGTTTCCAAATAAGTGCCACTCACAAAATCACGCCATGTTATTTCACAGTAAAAGTAACTTCTCACAATATTTAATGTTTCTCTGTACAACAGGCAAATAGTTTAACACCTTCCATCAAGGCATTTCTGAGCTTTAGATGTTTAGAAATAAAGTCAAAATGCAGTCATTAGCTTGTATTAAACTCAAATACCAGCTGCCAAGTCTCAAGTTCCTAAAAAGAGGGTTTTAAAAAACAGATGTACATTCCAAATTAAGTCTTATAAACTTCAGAAATAGGCCCTGTCACTGCTAAACACTAGAACCACCTGTGGATAAAAATCTATTATACATTCAATTGTGCGATATTTTTTTCTAAGTCAGAATAAAAATCTTAATCACTTACCCCAGTTAATCTCTGTATTAATGCTGCTACTTTTAGTGAAAAAACCCGGGATGGCCGATGGCCAACCTTCCCATCAAAGGAGAGGCTCGGACCCCTGTGCTGCCGTTCTCGGTGCTCATTGTCCCAAGGGGAGGAAGTGAAATGCACAGCCGTTGAATGTAACATTTGTGAAAAATCCATGTGGATTCGGCCTTCGGGCCACCTTACGAACTACCCGACCTAGTGTTCCCCAGGGAGCCTGGTGAGAGGATCAGGAAGTCCTGGAGGGGAGAGGCCCTGGGGTGACAGACACGTTTGGAAATGCTGGGTTAGAGAGGCTGTCCTCGCGGCCCGGAGCCTGGCTGCGCTGCAGTGCACGGGGCCTTGGAAAGAGGACACATTTACGTGGCTGGGACACTGTCCTCCACAGAACAGCCGTGGACCTCACACAGAGCCCTCGAACTGCACCTAGAACTGCGGGAAATGCTCCCCACCCCAGGGGACTGCAAGTTGCACTCCGAGATGCAGTTTCTCCTTTACCCTCAGGGCTTCAAGAGACTTCCTGATCTGGGACGCCGGCTCACCAAACTTCTCTTCCCGGCTCAACGATCCCACATTAGTTCTTCCCCCGTGTTTCCCTTAAAATTTAAGAGCAAAAGATCCCTTCCCCTCTTCTGAATTACTTGGGACATTCTCATTTGGAAGGAGTGCGGTTTCCTACTCTTTATTATTGGGGGGGGGTGTTTGTTTTTTTAACTTGACTCACAGTCTTTCCCTAGAAGGCATGCATTTCGGTTTCAGAGAAATGCGATAGAGTAAACTGTAATACATTATTTACAAGCACCTAATTTGTTTGTTTAATCTTACATGAAAGCCATTTGCTTTTGGAAAACAATGAAAATAAATCTTTGAAGCAAAACCGCTGCCCGGAAACCTGACTGTGATGATGTGTGTGTTCTCGGTGACGAGGCACTGAGGGACGAGCTGTGTGAACATGAACCCAGGGGTCAGCTTGTCTGGATGAGCGTAACTTTGGTTGGGATTTTTCTTCCTTAAAAAAGGTTTTCAAAGCACCAGTTAATTACAAAAAAGCATGCATATTTAGTCTCACAGTGAGTTAAGTGGCGAGAGAGCTAGGGGACCATATATTGCATTCCTCAAAGCATCTGATTAGGTTTCTAGAAAACAAACCAACTGCAAGGGGAAATACAGCCGGAGAAGCCACTGCTCCCTGCTCAGCCTGGCCAGGCAGCGGCTTTCAGCAGAAGGTACAAGCAGGGCAGCAGTGTCTGCGAGGAAGTCAGTCCCAACCTAGACGTTCCAGAGAGCCGAGAGCCAGTCTGAGGGCTCCCTGATCTTTAATTCGGGGGATGAATAAAAGAGACTAGTGTAATGTTTGCTGGCCTAGATGAGGAACACACGAGGGGACAGGTAAGCCTCCCTGTGCACCCCCAAACCCAGAACCCCCAGTTAGTGAAATGAAATGCTACAAGGTGAAGACCCCGCTCCACACCAGAGCCGCGACAACAGCGACCATGGCTTAATGGTGCACGCATCCCTGCGAGGAAAGAATGTATCCCCAGCGGGGAATCCTAGAGGGGCAGAAGGCCACCTCAGCGCTTGTTATTGCTATGAGTTTCCAACGAGATTATTTCAGACAGAGTGAAGTATCCATCAGTACCCTTCCCTCTCCTCCCACACACAGAATATTCATGAAATACGATTAGTGTTTAAAATACAAGCTTATGAAAGTACAAACTTCATTCTCAGTACTTCTGTATTAAATTCAAAGACTAGATGCAGTATTCATTAGGAAAAGTTCCTCATTCCATAATACCGCAGAGAGAAGGAACCGTGGGCTGCTAGAAAACGTTTTGCTATCACATGATCTTTCAGAAATCACCACAATCACCACACTTATCAAACACTTATGCTCCCCACTCACGAAAAGGCACCGGCCTGTTACGAACAGACAGGCTTTTGCCACGACACACCACGACGTGGCATCGGAGTCAAGGCATATAATCCCTCTGAATTTTTCAAGGGCCATGACTTTTCCTCAAAGCTAAAGACCCACAAATGCCTCCGACCAGTCAGCAGGCAGCAGGGCCACCACCAGCACTGCCCAAGTTGACACTGCACACCTGGCGTGGGTGCCAGTCACCTGGTCTGGGCTCCGTGCACAACCGGAGTGCGTACAGGAGAGCCCCGGGCCTGCCGCCTGCTGCCCGGGCACTTCCCGCCACGGCCTACCGGCCGCGCTAATGAAGTCGGACGGCTACCTGGTGGGCAGGTCTCCAAAGAACAGCTGTGCCCGCGAGAGGCAGGCGCGCCCGAGGGCTGGGAGAGGAAACAGACGTGGAACGGAAGTCATTCCTAAACACTTGCTGGTCAGTGAAAACTCAACGGTACTTTTTCATATGAGCAAAATTTTTCAAAGTCAGTTTTCTGGCCAAGTTCACGTTGAATCTTGCCAGCCACATGTATGTACTTCCTGGTGTTAGATGCTGACCACATTATCTCTGTCCCTGACCTCATCAAACACTGTGTTTTCATGTAGTTCATAAAACACTCTCTGAATCTGACTGCAAAGGACGGCACGGCGTGATGCCTGGGTGTGAAGTGCGCCGGCCCGTTCTTTCAGGAAGCACTTTGGGATGGAGGGTGTTCCCATGTAAAATGTACCTTCTATTGACAAAGATAAAATGGAAAAAACAAAACAAAACAGTAAATGGATGACTTAATTACTTTTAAAGGAAGATGAGCAGTTAATGAGAAATACACCAGTGAACTCCCCGACAGCATTAAGTACACTACACTAGATTCCGTTCAGAATACAGCTACATTGTTCTGTCCATCACAGTAATTAGTCCTTAACAGTTACACTTAAAACATAAGAGTTTCATAAACTCCAAAATAATTTTTTGAGATTTCATTTTGTAACCTACTGATTAGGAATCACACGCAAAGGCTGAGGGCCCCGCAGTGCCACCTGCAGGCTGCCCTGTCGGCCCAGGGCCGGGGGGGCGCACAGATCCCTGGAGGGAGAAGGCACTTGTCTTCCAGGAGGTCACATCGCGACAGGGCAGCCTGCCCGCACGGCGGCACCTTCCACGTTTCAGCAGGGCCGGAGCCCACGCCAGGTCGTCCACGCCTGTCACCTGCCAGAGGTGCTGGCGTTGCCTACAGCACCACAAAACTCAGAAGATATTCCAGGAGTTTTTGCCGGTTGCACTGAGGTAGAAAAGTGCTGCTGAGTTCTAAAACAGACACTCGCTTTTGTTTGGTTTCTTTGAAAACCTAGAGAGAAAGTTCAGATTAAATTAAACACACGCCCAAAGAGGGGATATTTCTGTCACCACCCCTGACCTGTGTCCTAGACCTCCCTGAAGCAAGAAGGCATAGACACCCACGTCCTGGCGATAAGTGCACACACTGCACGTGTCTGCAGGGTGGGGGGGGGGGCGGTGTTGTTTCCAGTGGACGGCAACCAGTGCACATCGCCTACAACTTACATTGGGATGGGGTCACACACAGCCCCTTACAAAGGCACTGCACCTCCACGGAACACACGCCCCGTGTGAAAGTCAGGGACAGCTGCGGATACTGCTAGCTATACTGGTAAATACAGCGAAATGACTGAGAGTCGCACGGCATAGTTAACACCCCTGCCAGGCCCTAGTAGCATCTCCAAACACACTGACTCGTTATATATAAACAGTTTTGGAATGAAGGTGAAAACCAGCAAAATTCTGGAACTTCCAAAGAAATACGTACTGATGGGCCTCACCTTCAACATGCCCCCACCCGTCCCCAGAAATGCCTCCTCGATTAGTCCACCAGAAACTGCTTCTCTGAAGGTACCCCCCCCCCAGCACACAGGGGGCTCAGATGGACTCGATCTAAACAGAGAGAACAGAAGCTAGCGCAAGCTTTCATATTGTAAGCAGTAGACTTACCCCAATGTCCTTAAACATTTTCACAGCATTCTTCACGAGACAGTACGTGGCACTCTCAGCTGTGGAGAAGAATGAGATCTGTCAAACGTTTAGGCCCAGCAAGCCCCCAAACCCACACAAGACGGGGGGGGGGGCTACAGAGAGGATGAGAGCAAGTCCACAGGCTGAGGTTGGACTTCGTGGCTGCTGCTGGTGACCTATGAGGTCTCAAACGATTTGCTGCTTCTTTAAACCTTCTTTGTCATCTTTTAAGAAAAAGAAGAAAGAGAGAGAAGGAGAGAAGAATAAGGAGAAAGAGGAAGGAAGGGAGGGAGGGGAAGGGAAGGAGAAATACCTAAAGCATCCATCTTGCAGGGGTTTCATGAGAGGCAAGCGGACGTGCGGAAACCCTTTCGAATAGCGCAGGCGGTTCCTCAGCAGTGAGACCAGAAAAAGCACAGTCCAGAGGTCAGAGCTCTAAACCCAGGCGTGCCCGTCAACTAGCTCTGCAACCTGAACAGTCTCCTCATCTATCAAGTGAGGGGACGCTACTGCTGGATGGAGATCTAGACCAGACCCATCTGTACCTTCAGATAGAGATCACTCTAGATACGGGTCTAGATCAGATCGACACGTCTCCAGACAGAACTCTATCTCTAGGGATCTCCATCTCTAAGAATGATTCAAAGTGGTTTCAGTTCCAAGCCATAACTGTATAAAATGCTACCCCCAGGCCAATCACATCTCCTATTCAACAGACAATACAGGGTGCTGGCCAGGATGTGGAGCAGCCGAACAGACCCCACTGGTGGAAGTGCAGAGTGATAGCTACGCCACCTGCAAAGCATTCATCAGGACCCACCGTGCCCTGCGACCAGGCAATTCTACTAGATATGCACCCAACATAATGTGCACGTATGTTCACCCAGATACATATTCAAACATGTGCAGAGCAGCACTATTCATAGCAGCTCTGAATGGCAAACAACCCAAGTACCCATCAACATCACAATGAGTCAACAAGACGTGGTATTTATACAGTGGGTTACTATGATGCAACAAGAATAAACAAACTACACGCGACAACATCCATGAGTCCCACAAAAGATGGGACTATGGAGTGAGAGGTCAGGACAGTTTTGCAATTCCCCTCGCCCAGTTTCCTAGAATGAGCAGATTCCGGTAATCAAACAATCATCGATTTACAGGAAGCCAGACTAGCGGCATGCATACCATAGACGGCGATGCTTCTCTCTGTTCTGGTGATGAGGTATTTGTGCAGCTTTTGCAGGAACTCCGGCTCGGGAGCAGGGCCACTGAAGTTGTGGATGAAGACGGCAGCGGAGCTGTACGCCTCCAGCAGAGGGCCCAGGAGCCTCTGCAAGAAGGTGATGAACTGCTGGTGCTCCTTGGACTGGCTCACCTGGGCAAGAGCAGAGATAAAGTCATGGAGAAGGGATGGAAGAAACGACTCGCCGACACAGGAGCTTCTCGGGGTCCCAGTCACTTCAGAAGATGGCTGTCCCTGTCACTACCCAGGAGCAGCCTGATGCTCCGTGTGCACAGAACCTCTCTCGGAAATGACTGTCGGTTTTGAAATGCACTCTTTTTCATAATTGTTGACTTTTCCATAATCGTTGACTTTTACAGTACTTGAGGTTTGTGTTCATTGAGCATCTGGCCAGGAGACATTGTCATACTTGAATGACAGAATTATGACATATTGTCATCACTGAAAATAGCCAACCCAAGGTTAGACTCTACGGGGCTGGAAGCCTGGCTTGACAGTCACTCGAGTGTACAGAAAGGTCACATGACAAGACCACAAGATCTGCTCAGTCCTTCCTGGTCCCCACTTTCTGCTGCCCTCAGCTGTCCTTCAGTCCACAGACAGCGGAGGAAGGGACGTGGTGGCGGTGAAGGGGAGACTCTCACTGTCCCCCCAAAACAGGCATATTTTTTTCAGATAAGCTCCTCGGTGTGCGCAAGCAAGGTCACTGCCCCACCCTGGGACTAATGAAGCCCAAGTGGAAAAACACTCTAAACGTCACTTGGGGTCTCCAGAAGCCGCACCTCCCGATCCACGCGTGTGTAAAGCTGGGGTGTCATCCCACTCCGGAGAAAGTAACCCACTTAGGTGTTCAGAAAAGATCAGTCATCATTATTAATCTCTAAAATTACAAGCTAGACAAAACTGATTTTTCTAAATCAGGGACAATCAAACTTAAAAATCTGAATTTCCTCCTGTGATAGGATTTGTATTAACGAAGGCAAAGAACTGGATGCATAAAATTTTAGAAGAGATGGCAAGACAGAATGCTCAGAAAGAGCAGCCAGTCAGTGGCAGCTCACTTCTAACTTCTCCACCATAGCTGGACGGCACTGCCGCGCTTTGGTGGTGACCGACAAAAACACCACCTCCTTAGGAGTGAGTGCAGGTGTGCACACAGGTGTGCATACAGGTCTGTACCTGTCTGTTCTGGCGAGAGGGTCATGAAGGCATCAACCAGGACATTCACCTTCCTGAATTCTCACGCATTTCCTTTTCCATCTAATTATACTCACGATTTAATGTACTAATTCAGCTCAAGCAGCGTGCATGCCTTTACCCACCAGGTAGAAAGAACCGCAGCTGCTTTGTGGGTGCTTTAGCTGGGACTGAGTCACCAGAGTCCCCCTTTATCGGAGCCCCATTAACTAGTGGCAACCTCAGCCCCAACTCATCAGTGCACCGCCCACCAGAATCCTTCCCCAAAGTACCTTCAGGTAGCAGTCTCGCTGCTCCTCGCCGAAATCGCTGTCTTCGTCTTCCTCATCGCTTCTCCAAGACAGACGTTCGGGAAGCTTCCTGTCCCACTGCTGCTCAGCAAGACCGGGGCTAGTGTCTTCCTGATCATCTTGCTGCACCAACGAGATGACCGGCAGTAAACCCACACGCACAGGCGCACACACCCCTGCCGACTGGGCCGGCCAAGCAGTTTGCTCTGGTTCCCTTCCCCACCCTTCTCTGTCTAGCCCTTTACAGCGCCAAACCCCTCCCCTTCCAAACGCAGAACCACTCAGGAAACGGTGAGGAAAGAAAGAAGGAAAGAAAGAGTTGGGGGAAAGCTACCAGACACATCAAATAAAAATACCTGCACCCTTTCTAAACTGATATCTACTTTCCTAGGTCATAACCACGCTGCCAAATTTACCACAATTAAAACAAAACCTCAAAAGAGAAAAATGCGTACTTGCAAGCTACGAGCACACTGAGAAATAAAACTCCTCATCTTACGACAACTTCGGGATGCCTGGCGTTAAGTCCAGGCATGTTTCAGACGGCAGCAGTCACACAGAGGGAACCAAATATTAACCAGCCCCAAAGGACAGTTACTCTCCTCATTCTGGCTTTTCTCTGCTGTCCATCTGGACTTGACTATTTATCAACGGTAATTATTGGTTAGTAGAACTGGTTGTTATGTTGGTTTAAATAATTGGCAGAAAAGACAATGAAATGAAGGGTGAGAAACTAAACAAAGGCAGGTAAAGAAAAGCTATTTCTCTTACCTCCGCCACTATAAGAATGCCATACTGGATAAACCTTCCTACTGTTTCATGGCAAATTTGATAAAATGTCTGGCAGGGCTGAAAAGAAAATACATTTAAATGTCAATGCCAACGCACTGCAGCGTTATTTACAATAGCCAAGATATGGAAGCAGCCCAAGTGTCCATCAGTAGATGAGTGAATAAAACAACTATGGGACATTTACACAGTGGAATACTACTTAGCCATAAAAAAGAAAAATTTTACTCTTTGCAACAGCATGAATGGACCTGGAGAACATTATGCTAAGTGAAGTAAGCCAGTCAGAGAAAGACAAATACCATATGATCTCACCGACATGTGGAATCTAATGAGCAGACTGAACTAACAAGGAAAACGGGGACAGACTAGTAGATGGAGAGCAGATGACAGCAAAGGCGGGGGGAGGTGAGGGGTGGAGGGATTGAGCACAAAGGAAAATGGGCCCACTGACAAGGACAATAGTGTGGGGGTTGCTGGAGGGGGAGTAAGGGGACTAAATAGTGATGGAAAAAAATAAAAAGATTAAATCAAAATATAAATAAAAATAAATGTCAATGTCAGAGCCCTATACTTCTTTTGATAAAAACAGAAAAACACTGTACAGGGGAGCTGCCAAATACTTCCACGAAACAACCGAGCTCGCTCCACTGGGCACGTCCTAAGACTTCCGGTGCGCACCCCCCTGATAAATATGCATAGCCACGGGAAAAGCCGGGCAGAGACCTCGTTCACCTGCACGGCACAGCACCCGATGTGGCACCCCCTGCAAAGCTGCTCCCAGCTCAGTCTCCGTACCACCCCCCCAAGTGAAGCAAGGCCCCACCACCCATGTCTTTCCCTTTATAACACAACTTCCCCACAAAAGCTCTCGTGCAGTAAATATTGTACATAAAGGTGGTGGATGAGGAAACACAACAGTAAAATAACTCAAAAAGACCCAGGAGAAGCACACAGGCAATCTTGGGAGACTTATCTACCCTCCCCGCCCCCTGTCCCCCAAGGGCCACCAATAGGTCACATGTGAAGGCCACCAAGGGGGAGGGCTGTACTCATAGCACAGGTACTCATAAGTGTCCCAAGACACGTTCATACAAGTGGAAGAGAACACCAGACTTTAAATAAAATATGAATTCCATCTGTTGGTAACTTTGAGGAAAAAATATCTCTCTACTGCTTAATATGTGTGCCTCATTATAAAAGCCTATAAGTGCTTGAAAATAACATAAAATGGTCGTTAGTGCTGCTGGGCCTCAGTTTCCCCACTTGTAAAGTGAGAAAGGGTTGAGCAGATGACTTCTAAGGCTGTTTCTGTCTCTTATCTTCTGTTTCTATCATCCATGAGCAGGCGTGTTAATTATTTATGAGCCTCTGGCCCAGTGCTTTCTGCATAATAAGAGCTCGACAACCTTGGATCTGACTGAGGCAGAACGTGGCACAATCACATATGCACAAAGGGGTCACCGGGGCAGTGACCCCAACAGCACACCCCACACCCAGGTAGAAAACAACAGTCTGCTTTGGAGGGCACTGAGACCAGTGGTAGAGTGAATGTAAAGCCTTGGTAACAGAGCAAAAATTCTCTAAGAGAAAAACAAAGATGGTTGACGTTTCATAAAAATGCTTAGGAAAAAGAAAACAGGCAACACTAAAAACTGTCACTCACGAGGGAGATGGTGCCTTCGTTAGACAGCAGGTAGCACAGGCTGGCCGCCTTCCGCACCAGCTGCTCCTGGCTGATCAAGCTGGAGGCCCCGCCGGCGGGCCCGCCCGCGCCCCTCTTGCTCTGAACTGCGTAAAGGCTGCAGGCTGAGGAAATGAAAGCACCGATGAAGCCAGCTGCCTAAGAGCGCCAAGAGAAACTTCAACTGGCTCGGGTAACTTAGATAACCTTACTAAGCTGTTACATCAAAAATAATTATCTGCGCCCTGGCTGGTGAGGCTCAGTGGATGAGTGCTGGCCTGCAAACCAAAGGGTCACCGGTTCGATTCCCAGTCAGGGCACATGCCTGGATTGCGGGCCAGGTCCCCAGTGGGGGGGCATGTGAGAGGCAACCACATATTGATGTTTCTCTCTTTTTCCCTCCCTTCCCCTCTCTCTAAAAATAAACAAACATCTTTAAAAAAGAAAAAGAATTATCTGCATTTCACTGGAGAAATTTAACTAAATCCCCTTCAGGATTCACTTGTTATGAGTCCATGTGATCCCAACTCTACCAAACCTTCCTCAGGGCCTCGGGTCCCCTCTGCCCTCCTTCTCCACTGTCCGCCCACGTCACTGCCACATGACTGTCTCCTCTCACCCAGCTTGTCAGCTCCTGGACAGCAAGACACCTCACCGCTCTCCCTGAGTCATCGATATAATGCTGTGCAGTAACTCAAAACTACCTGTTGAATACTAGATGTAAAAATGAGCTGTAAATAGTCATACAGCACATTATATTTTTATTTGAAAGCTAAAAATATAGCAATGCAGACCCTCAAACAAGGGGCTGCCATCCGAATCGAGGCAGACACCACTGTGTATTGTAGGCCCTTGTACCTCCTGTGAAAAGGTCTCGGGGCCCGCCGTACCTGTGATGGCCTCCATGATAAAGACGTGCAGCACCCCGTTACTGTAGAAGTTCAGTTCGAAGACTGATGGGATAGTTGTGCTGGGAGTAATGAAAAACTCGTCATTCCTGCTGGTGTGGGTGATTGTGACGCAATTTCCCAGCAGCTGTATGGCATGTATGACCACATCCTCCGAATTTCCCGAGAACCCCAGGTCAAAGTCACGAGCCAAGACTTCCTCCTTCATCACAAAGAAGTCCTCCACCAGTGTGGAGAGATCAATTCCCTACAGGAACAGACAGAAACGGTCTCACGACAGTGGAAAACCTACTTCCCAGAAGGCCGAGAGGCCATCCAAGGATTTTTTCCTTGTCTTGGCTTTTCTTCAGCTGCCTGTGGGCACACACAGAAAAGGGGCCAAAACACCAACGCAGAGAAAAAACTGGCTAAAACGCTGGTCCCCCAGAATGTCAAGACGTTGACATTCCACATCCACCATTCGAACACCCGAGCAAGCGCTGTCACCCTGGCGGGCTCACGCCGCGTCGCCCCGGCGGCCCTGCGGACGCACCTGCCGGTGTCTGTACAGGAGCAGGCAGGCGACGATGTGTGTCGACATGATAGCACAGGATTTGCTCGCGGCTGAAAGGCAAACGCAAAGCTTTAGCTGCACTTAAAAAAAATACATATATAACCGAACATTTTCAAAGTACCTAAATCTTAAAGAGGAGTATTTAAAACTCACAAGTCCTTTGCCCCATTTCCCATAAAGGTGATCTATCAGAAGGAAGTTACAACATTACACCATGTTCTGGGCCATTAGAGGTCACTGTTCATCGTGTAACAGCCTTCCGTCTAAGGTAGGTGCACCTTCAATGCAGGATAATGGAATTTAGTCACTGAATGACCGAGGGACACCTTTATGGAAACACCAAGGCCGAAAGTATAAGCCTGCTCTGCAAGCTCTACAGGGATACTCTGCTGCTGTGCACCTGGACTTGTTCCTGGCGGCAGCTGACGGCACTGCGACTCTACACGCCTCCCACAGGCATTCACGAAGGTGCGGGGGTCGGGGAAGGGATTCGAAGTCAGAAAAAGTGGGTCCAAAGCCCAGCCTCTACACTGACTAATTTCGTGACTTGGGTGAAGTTACTTAAATGCCCAGCCTCAGTCCCCACCCCCAGTAGATGGGAACACCACCTAGTCCACTGGGCCGAGTGGGCACAGAAGGGGCTGGCCCGCCCCAGGTCCCACGCTCACGGTGCCCAGTGTATTTTCATTTCCTCTTTCCGGCCTGGCTCCGAGGCAGGGAAGAAGGGGACGGAAGTAAATCTGTGAATGACTATAGTCCATAACCCCATGCTCTGAATTTGTAGGACATTATAATCATAAAAAGCAAATACGAGAATGCCTATGGAATAATCTGAAATCAACACACCATTTGTGAGTTTCCTGAGATGATAATGAATTCATGAATACTTCACTCACATTGATGTTGTCTCCAGTGTTTAAAAAACAAAACAGTACCCAGTACTATATTTATAGCCATTAAAAAGAATGTTTATAAAGTTTTTTTTAAAAAAACATAAATATGTATTTGTGGTATAAATGGAAAAGAGCATGATACAAAACTGTGAAAAAGATTTTTAGAGACTAGACAGCAACACCCGTTACTCAGTAGTGGGGTTTATCCTTACTTTCCGATTTTCCGACATTAAGGATGTACTGTTCGTAGTGTTCCGAATTCAAGCACGGGAGAGAGACGCATCAGGCGTACTTGGGAAAGAACGCTCTGGCCCAGCAAGAAGCAGGATAAGAGCAGCAGGGTGGGAGGAGCCAGAGGAGGTGCGGCAGCCTCCACCCCAGTGTCGGCAGGAAGTGCTGCGACCCTGACCTGCCCGGCACTGGGGCCCAGGAAATGAGCGAAGGTCCTAGCGGCCTGCACACCACGGACCGTGAGGCTCACGGGACTACAAAGCGGCCTCTACAGATGCCATAACACTGCCGTCTGGAACTTAAGGAAGGCTACTTCTGTGCTGAACTCGCTCCACTTAAACTGTCCTGTACAACCACCCCACTGAGAACAGCAGAAGCTCTTTAAGTGCGGAACCATTCATTCCTCAATTTGTATTCCCCCCAGCTAAAAACAAGGCTTCACACACAGGGTAGCTCATCAGTATTTGCTGAACAAGCAATCACCGGGTCAGAGAGGAAAGGGACATGCAACTGGAAACCTAGATGCTGCCCTACAAGTTAGTTCACGGAAAGAGATTCGTGAGCAGAAGGGGAGACGAATCACTCCGGCAATACGACATGCTTTGTGAAGCGTGAGGCCTATAATCCTCGGGCACTTGTGAGACGTTGCACTCAATTACCTCGGACCCCACAGCGCCACCTTCCTGCTAACGCCGTGCCCACCACACCTCGTATGAGCTGCTAGAGCCTGAAGTGGAGCCAAACCGGGTGGGCTCCGGCGCCTGCACGGTCTGCAGCGCAAGTGCCCAATCTGAGCGGCAGGAGGACAGAGCACGTCACAGCACTTACTGAAAAGAATGTGCTCCGCCAGGTTGGCGATCAGCCTCCTGCGGAGCGACTCCTCGGCTGCATCTCTGGACTCGTTACTGGATGTGTCTGCACCTTCATCAGCAGCATCGTTGGGTCTGAAAAGTTCTCTTAAAAATTAGACTTCTACAATCACACTCTTTCACAGAGCAGACTATGTGGGCCTAAGATATAAATGTATTAGACACTGTAAATTACTACAGATTCTAAATTTAAACCACAAACATTATTTCCATGGGTTCTTTTCCTTCATGATGTACTGTATTATGTGTAGTGCACTCTCCTGGCCAAAACACATTATTTAGTTATAATTAAACAGTCTATTAGTGCATCAATTCTAAAACCCACTGGCTAAAAACGTGCATAAAGCAAGATACCTTATTTTAAAACGTTTATGGAAATTTGACACTTGAACACATTAAAGGAAAGGTTTAATATTCAATTCCTGACTTCCTAAGATGGCGGCATAGGTGAATGCACCGTACTGCCTCTCACAACCAAACAAGGGAAAAAAAAAGAAATCTACACATCCAAACGCAGCCAGATCTGACAGAAAATCATATTGAGAGGAAGTCCGACAACCAAGGAATTAAAGAAGATACATTCATCAAGTTTGGTGAACCAGAAGGAGCAGAGCGAAGGGAGAGCGCTCGGCGACCCCGCGGCGAGCAGGTGAGCAGACGGCAGGTCCGCGGTTGGAGGGGCGGTTCCCGCGCTCGGGGCTGAAGCACACCCAGACGGGCCCGACTGAAGCTCGGTCTGCGCCCGGCTCCCACCGACCCCAGAGCGACCCCCGGAGTCAGCGCAAAGGGGCCTGAAGTGCTTGCAGGAGGCGGTGTGGGTGCGGAGAGGGGAGAAGGCGCCATTGTGCGCTCAGGCCCCGCCCCCAGAGGCTTCGGTCCCAGCACAACTACCGGGAACTTCCCTGCACAGGGGAGCCCCAAGACTCCGCCCCCCTTACAGTAACAGGTTCACCGAGGGGGAAAAAAATGGCCCAAAGAAAGGGACAGATCAAAACCCCAGAGCTAACCGACCAAGAGATAGCCAACCT
>PVJI01021527.1:0-26895 GCA_004026765.1 Micronycteris hirsuta
ACCTAAGTGCCCATCAGTAAACGAATGGATCAAAAAACTATGATACGTTTACTCAATGGAATACTATGTAGCAGAAAGAAAGAAAGAAGGAGCCCCTACCCTTCACAACAGCATGGATGGAACTGGAGAGCATTGCGCTAAGTGAAATAACCCAGGTGGTGAAAGAGAAATAGCATATGATCTCACCTATAAGCAGAACTTAATCAACAAAAGAAACAAGCAAGCAAAATACAACCAGAGACATTGAAATAAAGAATAAACTGACAGTGACCAGAGAGGAGGGGGAGAGGGATAATAGGGGAAGGGCCATCAAGGAGCACATATAAAGGACATGTGGACAAAGCCAAAGTGGGTAGGTTTGAGGGTGGGAGGCGGGGATGGATGGGACCAGGGAGCATGATGGGTCAAAATGGAGACAACTATTCTTAAACAACAATATAAAAAATTTACAAAAGAAAAAAGAAAAGTTCTGGTTTCATGTTTTTTGAGTAAAATAAAAAAGAAAAATCTATCCATTGTTGACAGTGGGGTGTTAAAATCCCTCCCTATAAGTGTGTTGCTGTTTATGTCTTTCTTGAAATGTCCAAGATTTTCCTTATATATTTGGGTGCCTCTATGTTGGATGCATATATGTTTACAATGGTTATATCTTCTTGATGGATTCTTCTCTTAATTATTATGAAGTGTTCTCTGTCTCTTTATGGCCTTTATTTTGAAATTTATTTTGTCTAGGTATTGTTACCCTGGCTTTTTTTTATGTCCATTTGCTTGTAATATTTTTTTCTATCCCTTCACTTTCAGTCTGCATAGATCTTGTTTTCTGAGGTGGGTCTCTTGCAATTAGCATGTATGCACATCATGTTTTCTTATCCGTTCAGCTACCCTATGTCTTTTTGATTGGAACATTTAATCCATTTACATTTAAGGTTATTATTGATAGATATTATTGGCATTTTTTCTGTATTGTCTGTCTGTCTGTCTCTCCCTCCATTTCTCTGTCTCTCTTCTTTTTATAGCAGTCCCTTTAGCATCTCTTGCCATGTAGTCTTGGTGGAGACATACTCTTTTAGCCTTCCTTTGTCTGGGAAGCTCTTTATTGCACCATCTGTTTTAAAGGAGAGCCTTGCTGGATAGAGTAGTCGTGGTTGTAGGTTCTTGTTTTTCATTACCTGGAATGTTTCATGTCATCCCCTCTGGATTATAGTGTTTCTGTTGAGAAATCCTCTGATAGCCTTTTTGAATTTCCTTTACACCTTACTTGCTGTTTCTCCCTGTTACCATTAAGATCGTCTCTTTGCTTTCACATTTGGCATTTCATTATGATGTATCTTGGCGTACACCTCTTTGGGTTCATCTTAATTGGAACTCTCTGTGCTTCCTGAACCTGTGTGACTTTTCCTCTCACCACATTAGGGAAGTTTTCTTTCATTATTTTTTTAAACAGATTTTGTGCAATTTCATGAAGTCGATAATGAGTATTCCATCCAAAAAAAGGACACACTTTGGGAAATGTTGGTTTAAGAAAGTTTTTAAAATGCAGTGCATCAGGAAGCTCCAAGAGTGAGACGTGAGACCTGAGATTTAGTTGTTTCTGAATGTGATACATGGTAACGAAACCATTAACTCCTCAGTTTTTTTTTTGAACATCTGTTAATATTCCTTCCCATTAGGAATGCACTTGAATGAACATCTTGGAAAGCAGTAAATTTTTGTCAATGGATAATACAATAAACTTTAATACAAAAGAAGAATTTGAAGAGTTCATATTTCTACAGCCAGTTTTAAGGGAGTGTAAGAAACCTGAACAGATTGGATAATGCTCATTAAAAAGCACTGTATCATTGCCTGGCTGCTTTTGGTGTGATATAAGCCACTTGCAGAAAAGATGTTTCATTTGAATCAGATACAGCTTTCTAAATAAATAATATTTAGTCACTGTCACGGATCCTGTCCTGCAGAATCTGTATGCTGTGGCCGATTTGTAAATAAATGCACATGGACATGCAAATCCTGTGGAGAAAAATGGGGACAACACAGCCCCCCTCTGAGTCAGAGAGAGAGCCCTGACCCCTGCCTGTGCAGGCTTTTTATTGTTTTTCTGGGTACATTAAATCAGAATGGTCTTCATTTACTATGCATAGGTTCGCATTAGGTGATAGACAACAAAGGAGAGGACATCAAAGAAGGATATTTGCAAATGTAAAGGGAAAAGGGGTTGGGCTGGACTTGAGAGGGTTAGCACAGACTTTCAGGAAGCCACCCTGGAGATACGCAATAAACATTTGTTGCTTCAATCCTGGGTAAGAGAGTTTTAGCAAGAGCAAGCCTCAGTGTTCTAGGTATGACGCAGGCCTGATTTCCCCACGGGAAAACCTGTCTGCAGACGTAGGGCCTACTTGCCAAATCTTGCATCCCACTGAGTTTTTTAAAGTGAGAGCTGAGCTACAATTCCCACGATGTGCGGAACGGTTCTCTGTAAGTCACCCCACCTGTATTTGTTCAAGTGATATAATGACGCTTTACCATTTAAAAAACGTATGTGCTCTGAAATAAATGTGGAGGCCAGGGAAGAAGGAGTGCTGAACATTTAAAATAGAAAAGTGGTCACACTGACACAGGACGTGCCTGTTTCTGAAGAGAGTGCTCACTCAATTGGGTCTCATTTAGTCTGAGTGATAATTTCCATGCCGCCTTCTAAACTGACAATGAGTTGAACAAGAAAGAATAAACTTTAGTACCTTAATATGGGAAATTAAATTTCTCTTATTTATCTCTTTAAATAAAATGTTCTAAAACAACGAGAAATATTCATCATTTCTTCTATTACACGAATCTAGCTAAGGAACGATTCCATTAGTCACACCGGGTAAAACGACCATAAATGAATATCTCCTGGGAGGTTTTACTGCATAATTTACAAAAGTCGGCAATAATTTATTATCTCCCAGAGATTAATGTCAAGGAACACAGAGGAATTCATCCACTGCATCATTATTCAATATATGGGGGTAATTACAGCATTTTGTATTACTAAATAAAATATTTTCATTAAATCCTTTTACCGTGATTTTATGGGATTTCAAAATGATCTTTTATGATTAAACTATTGTCTCTTGTTCCATAACTTCTAACTTAAGTTTTTAAAGTAAAATTTAAGACCAAAATATCTATATTTTTCCTTTTTTTATTGTTTTTTTCTACTACAATTGTCCCATTTTTTCCCCTTTGCCTTCTTCTGCCCAGCCCACCCCCTGCTCCCACAGTCAATCCCCATACCGTGAATTAGAGTTCTTTTTAGAAAGGTAGCCTTTGCTTTAGAAAAGATTCTAAAGTATTCTGTATTTGTAAAGAAATATATTGAGGTAGGGAGAGAGGAGGGGGAAAGAGAGAAGAGAGAGACAGAGTCAGAGCTAATTTCTATGTTCTAACAATACCTTACCATTAGAAAGTCAGCCCGTCCAAAAAAGCTGAGTGGTAAATATTCAGAAACCCTGAAAGCCACTTGTTAAACAATTGGTAGTTTGAAGTCATTTTTGCTATACTATTCAGCAACTGCTACAAATGAGGGATTCTTTTTCTTTGTGGGGAGGGGTGGGGAGATGGTTTACCAATACACTCACTGGACTCATGGACATATTAACATGCTTCAGAAAATATAGCAACATATGTTTCTGTGAAGTTCTACAGTTAAAACTGTAGTGTATTTATCAGATCAAATATTTCCAAATTTTATGGAGAAGGAACACTTCTTACTGGTAAAAGGAGCATTATTTATACAGGTTCAAGACCTCAGGTTCCAGTGACAGACTGCATGGGTTCGATGCTTTGCTCCTCCATTAGCCAGTTTGTTAATGGGAGAATTATTTAACAGCTATATGACTGAAATTCCTTCCTTGTAGAGTTACAGGTAAAGGATGTAAAGTTTATAACTTCATAATTCTCAAAACACATTAAGTTCCTTTCAGAAAAAATAGTGCTCAGAACATAACTTTGTAAATATTTTTGTTTTTCAATTATATTTGTTGTACAATATTGTATTTGTTTCAAGTGTACAACATAGTGATTAGACATTTATATAACTTACAAAGTGATCACCCAGATAAATCTGTACTCATCTGATATCATAATCATTAATACAATATTATTACTATATTCCTTTGCTGTACTTTACTTTCCTATGACTATTATGTAACTAACAATTTATATTTCTAATACCTTTACCTTTTTTACCCATCTCATCTTTGTATGAGTCTGTTTCTCCTCAGTTTGTTCATTTACTTTGTTTTTTAGATTCCACATATAAGCAAAATCACCTGGCATTTTTCTTTTTCTGACTTATTTCACTCAGCACAGTATGTTCAGGGTCCTCCATGTTGTTGCAGATGACAAGGTCACTGTTTTTAATTACAAACTCATATTTCATTGTATACATGCACCACTTCTTTATTCATTTATCTATGGATGGACATTTGGGTTGCTTCCATATCTTGGCTATTATAAATAATGCATCCATGAACATATGGATGTATAGGTCTATTTGATTTATTGTTTTGGGCTTCTTCAAATAAATACTCAGAAGTGGAATTTCTGGGTCCTTTTTGGTCTGTTGTTATAGCCTTTGTTTTAAAGTCTATTTTGTCTTGTATAAATACTGTTACCCCAGATAGTTTCATTTCTATTTTCATGAAATATCTTTTTATATCCCTTTACTTTTAGTCTGTGGGTGTCTTTTGATTTAAAGTGAGTCTCTTGTAGGCAGCATATATAAGGGTCTTGTTTGCTCTCCATTCAGCCACCCTATGTCTTTTGATTGGAGCATTTAATATATTTGCCTTTAAAATAATTGCTGATAGATATATATGTATTTTCATCTTATTATTCATATTTTTTATCTTTTTTCTGTTCTTCTTAAAGAAGACTTTAACATGTCTTGTGATGCTGCTTTGGCGATGATGAACTCCTTTAGCTTTTTCTTGTCTGGAAAGTTCTTTATCTGCCTTTTGATTCTAAATGATAGCTTCGCTGGGTAGCACAGTCTTGGTTGTAGGTTCTTGCTTTTCATCACCTTAAATATTTTGTGGCAATCTCTTCTGGATTACAAGGTTTCTGTTGACAAATCAGTGGGCAGTCTTATGAGAGCTCCCTGATAGGTAAAAAACTATCTTTCTCTTGCTGCTTTTAATAGTCTTTGTCTTTAACCTTTGGCATTTTAATTATGTTGGTCTTGGTGTGGGCCTCTTTGGATTCATTTTGTTTCAAACTCTCTGGGCTTCCTGGACTGTGTGTCCTTTTTCTTTACCAGGTTAGGGAAGTTTTCAGCCAGTATTTCTTCAAATACATTCTCAATCCCTAGCTTTCCCTCTTGTCCCTCCAGCACCCTTATGATGCTAATGTTGATATGCTTGAAGTTGTCCCAGAGCCTCCTTAAACTAAACATTTTTTGTATTATTTTTCCTTTTGCTGTTCTGATTGTTTTTTTTCTGCCTCTGTTTCTACCAAATTGTTGATTTGATTCTCTGCTTCATCTACTTTATTGATTCCACATAATGTATTCCTCATTTCCGATTGTATTCTTCATTTCTAACTGGTTCTTTTTTATGTTTTCTAACTCCATTTTTATGCATACTATCTCTTTGCTGAAGTTCTCACTAAGTTCATCTACTCTTCCTCAAAGTTCCTTAGAACTTATAGGGATCCTTATAAGGGTTCCTTATAAGGATTGAGAGTCCTTATAACCATTGGTTTGAACTCTGTATCTCATTGATTGTTTGTCTTTATTTGTTTAGCTCTTTTTATTCTCTGGAATTTTGTTTTGTTCTTTCATTTTGGATATGTTTCTTTGTTTTCTCATTTTGGCTGCCTCCCTATGCTTGTTTGTATGTATTAGGTAGAACTGCTATGTCTCCTGGTCTTTGTAGAGTGGTCTTAAGTAATAGTAGGTATCCTTCAGGGCCCAGCCTCCTTGGTCACCCAAGCTGGGCACTCCAGGTGCACCTCCTGTGAGGGCTATGTGGACCCTCCTATTGTAGGTGGGCCTTAATTATTGCTGGCATCAATGGGAGGCATTGGTCCCCAGGTTTACTGGTGTTAAGAACTGGCCATGACCATTGTGGAGGATCTGCTTTATGGGGGTCGACCCCATGGAGCAGCACTGGCTTCAGTGGGACTCTGGTGCCTACTGTAGCCTCCCTTTGAGTGTGTCACTCATGGAAGTGGTTGAGTGGTGTGTTGAAGTGGTCTGGAGGGCTCCACCAGGTATGCTGGTACTAGAGGTTCCTGAGAGTATGGACCAAAGTCAGCTGCCACTTGTGCATTGCCTGGGGTTATTGAGCATGAACTACAAAGTGACCTGCAGATGACTGTTACTAGTGCTGGGGTTGGAGGTGCCTGGAAGAGGCCAAGCTTTGAACCAAGTCTGGCTGCTGCTAGTGTTGGGCCTGGGACCACTTAGCAAGAGGTATGGGACACACCAAGGCCAGATTCTGCTTGTTTGAGAGATCTGAGACAAGCCATTTGTTTGGGAAAGTTACTGGAAATAGTTTGGGTAGGCTGGAAAGTTGGGTGGGGTGGAGTGGGGTGTCAGGAAATCACCAGGGCAGGGAAAACACTCTCAGCCAGATTGTTGAACACTCTGACATGGCCCCTGCCTGTAGGTTCTGTATGGGGAGAGCTCAGCAAAGGAACAATGGTCTTTGCCAGTACTTCTGTCTATGAGAAAGCTGCCCCTCCAGCCTTTGCCCTGATGCTACAGAATTCACTTCTTCTCCATATTTCCCTGGTGCCTTTTGAGGTGATGCCCAGTACTAGAGCTCAGAGCAAGTGTGGCCAAGCAAGTAAGTCTGCATGCAGGTCCTTTAAGAGGAGAACCTGGTACTCCAGAAGCACTACTTCTCACTCAGCCACAAACCCTACTGTTTTTTATAGCCAGAAGTTATGGGGACTTTTTCTAGTACTAGAACTCTGAGCTAGGAGGCCTGGCATGGGGCTGGGACCCCTCGCTCCTCAAGAGGAACCTCCACATCTGAGATATCCTTCCTGATTTTAAGCACCACACAAGTTCAAAATAACTTGCCAATAATTCAACTCTCTGCTAGAGCAAAAGTCAGCATTCTTCACAGGGAGATAACAGAATTTAAAGAATATTTGTAGCATGCCATCCATAAAGTCCAGTATGTAATAAAAAATTATGAGACATGAAGAAAAACAGGAAATATGACACATGGTTCAGAGTCAAATCAAAAGAGCCTAAATGTAGGAGTTAGTACACAAGAACTTTTCAATAGCTTTGATGAATTTGTTAGCAAATCTAAAGTACGAGATATTATTATAGTGGATGATGTGATGGAAGATATCAGAAGAGATTTGAAAACTATAAAATAGAAATAAAACAGAAATCCTAGAATTATAAAAGATAATATGTGAAGGTAAAAGTTCATTGAATAAAAGTTTATTAATGGGAAACTAAATATATAACAAAGCAACATACTTCTAAATAATTTATCAATGAATCCATAACAAATTATATAATATTTTAAAATAAATAATCATGAAAATAAAACATATCAAAAGTGGTAGGATGCAGCTAAATTCATCATCTAAGCAAAAATTTAGGTTAAAATGGTTGTATTGGAAAAGAAGAAAACTTTAAATCAAATGATTAAAGTTTCCATTTAAAGAAAGTAGATATGTCAGAGCAAGTAAAACTCCAAGAACACAGAGGAAAGAAAAGAATAAAAATAAAAGTAGAACTCAATGAAATGGAAAACTGACAGTCAAAATTATTTAAATCAAAACGATTCTTTAAATTATTAAAGTTGATAAATAAAGTTAATCAGGAAAAGAACAGAGAATATAGTATCAGGAATGGGACACGGGATGTTGTTAGGGATCATACAGATATTATAAAGGCCTAATGTCAATAATTGCAACTTCTTAGATAAAAGAACAAATTCCTTGAAAACTACATCATACCAAAACAAAGACAAGGAGAATTACAATCTGAAAAGTGCCGTCTTTAGGCAAGAAATTTAATCCATAGATAAAAATCTTCTTCCTAAGAAATCCACAAGCCCAAATGGCCTGACTGGTGAGCTCTATCATATATTGAGCTAAGAAATATTATTAATTCTACAGAAACTATGAGAAAATAGATGAGAAGGATTACTGCCCAACTCATTTCATAATGCCAGAATAACTCTGATTCCAAACCTGACAATACCATTATTAGAAAGTAATCACAGACCAATACCACTCATGAACATAGATGGAAAGATACCTGATAAAATACTATTACATATTGAAATATGAATCCACAAATATATAAAGAAGTTAATACACCATGACCAATGTTGTACTTCCCATGAATACAGGTTTAAAATCAGTTAATACAGTTCGTCACAGTGAAGAAGTTTTTATATTGGTCATTTTCCTCCCAAAATTGCACAGCTTTTTATTTATGTCCCTATTTTCTTTGGGAGACAAATTTGAAATGAGTGGCAATTGAGTGAATAAGCACTGACCCTTTATAATTAGCTCTACCTAGACATTCAGCTGCTGCTTTATGTAACATAAACAACTTGCTCCATTCCCATTACTAACTGGAAATCAAATGAACATTATTTTAAAGTTATGTAGTATGTTTATCTAAAGTCCTTAGGCATATGAACCCAAACTATCAGCAAATGAATCTTTTTTTATTACATTGCCATATGAGAAAGATAGTGAATTCTACCTACTATGTTGCATTCAGAAGCTTCAAGCGGAAAAATCCCACAGGTTGAGGCAGTTTTGTCACAGTTACTGAGGTCTGCAGAGCCTACACTAATGAGATAAATAATTGTGCAACCCAAACCAGTTGGCAGCAGTAAGGGGCCAAGCTGTGCAAGAGCACCTGGTCAACAGTTGCCCAATGCTGAGCCAGGGCTAGATGTTGACCTACTTATGAATAATGTGTAAGTATGGAATTATGGTTTCCAGTCCCCTTTAGAGTAGTTGCTGAACATAGCACTATAACTGAATTCCCAAGTTATCTCCAGCTCCTAATCCCTTTGAAACTAGGTAGTTTCCTGAGTGACTGAGCTACTCATTGGAGCCAATAAGTAGAAAAAAAGTAACTTTATCACCCACATTTCTTTTTTACCTTTACTTGTATTATATATATATATGTATATATATATATAAAAACTTGCAGATGACATAAAATACAAGGTGTGTTGAACTAATTAAATTGATGACTCACAAGGAAAAATATATGGATGCTAAAACTTTAGTGATACATCAGTTTATAAAATCAGGATTTACAAGTGAATATCTTTTACATTACCTTAAAATTATAATAGCCACTCTTTTGACAAGTATACTTAAGCAACTGATAAGCTTTATATTTAGTAATAGAAATATTAGATGATTAATTTTCTAGTATGTATATTACTCAAGAACACTTGTTTAATTGGGGGCAAGTTGACCAAACTGTGCTCCTTGCCATAAAGAGGTAAGAAGTGAAAAACAGAATAGAGATTGCTTGGAAAGAATGGCTTAGTTCAATACAACTAGTTGAAATTGGCCATTGGACATTGAGACCCAAAAAAGCCTTGTTGTCACTGGATAGCCTAGATGTGCCCTTCCCTCCCTGCCCTATTTTTTCCCCTGAGCATTATGAATGTGGGGTCTCTTTCTCAGGGCTCCTTCTGTGGAGCATCTAATCATGATCTATGTATGGCTGTCCAATAAGCACCACTCTCTGGGAAAGTTCAAGTTCATGGGATTATTTTTTACATAAATATGATATCCACTTTTATCATGAAAAAATCAATTTTTGACACATTGCTTCATTTGCTTTTTAAAATCTATTACCTGACAAATATGCCAATAATTATATAAATCATAGTTTGGGTCTTTTTAAAACTAGGAACATAATATGCTTTCTGATAATGAAACAAAAACATTAACTCTGAGTTTTATGAGTGGTTAACTCGTAATTTGTTTTAACGTTTTGATTAAAATCAAAACCATCTACATGCTAATATGCTGTTGCTACCCTGAGCCAGTATTCCTTCTCTTTCTTTACTGAGGCACGGATGCAGCTATGTCAGGTGTCAAGGCACTCATTCTGAACTGTCCTATCTTGCTGGTCTCAGGAGTAGTATGGATGAAGGGCTGATGATACATTTTATGCCCATGATACACTTGCCTTTAAGTAACCACATTTCTTTAAAAGGAAATCATTAGCCAAGAACTCCAAAACTGAATTTAGAAACAGTAACTCCAATACACGTTAAATCAAATGCATTAGCACTTGTAGTCACAAATTTTGAAAAGAGAAAATAATAGACAAAGACAGAACTTATGTAAACAACCAATGAATGAAGTCAAATAGCACTTGCCACTACATGCTTTAATATGGCATATTTTTGATACTTGAAACTCTTTAAAAATTATATTTTCAGACAGTCCAGATGAATTTTAAAAGATGTGTGTTCTGCATAAAATTAGGGTTTTAAGCATTTATACCCTGCTACTCTGCTGCAAACTTTTCCCCTGGATAAAAACACGTCTGTATCTGCATTGCATTCGTATACTAGAACTGTCATTACAAAGTACTGCAGACTGAGTACCTTAAATAACAGAATTTGTTTCTCACAGTTCCAGAGGTTACAATTCTGAGATCAAGGTGTCAGCAAGGTTGATTGCTCCCAAAGCCTCTCTCCTTGGCACGTAGAAGGCCATCTTCATGCTCACAGGGCATTATGCCTCTCATGTGTCAAAGTCCAAGTTTCCTCTTTTTATAAAGACAGCAGTCACATTGGATTAGGATCACTCTAACAATCCCATTTTAATCTAACAGCTTCTCTAAAGACCCCACCTCTAAATACAGCCATGTTCTGAGATTCTGGGCATCAGGACTTCAATGCATGCATCAGGTTGGGGGGAGCACACTGCAGCCCATACACTACCATGTGGTTCTTTGGTGTGAGTATCCATGTCCTCTCTTGCCAATAGTAGATAAGTGTTTTGAAATACTATGTTCCATGTGTGAGTTTTTGTTTCTTCTTAGCAATATTCTACCACTTTTATATCATACTTTAACTTTACATTTATTTGCACCTTGTCTTGAAAACTGGTTTGCAAACTCCTTGAAGGAAGAATCTACGTTTAAAAGTACTGAGTGCACAACAATGATCAATTCATAGAAAATGATATCTGAAAGAACAAAGCCTAGAAAATTACTTTCTTTCCCATCCTTGTCCATAGGGATATAAGAATCATATTGTCTTTTTGAAGCAATTTCATATTGATTAAAAAAATGGATAGTAATGTGAAATACTTCCCTTGAGCTAAAACAGACTGTTTAAACAAGTAGGTGATACATTCATCTCCCCCGCCCCTATTCCCTGGCATGCTAAAAGTTATGTTCTTCGCCAAAGAGTGGCATACAAAGAAGCAAATTGAAAATTCATCATTTTCCAGTGTGGTAAGATTCACTTATTCATTCAATAAGGATTTATTGCTTTGCTATGATGTGCCAGGTACAGGGCTTGGTGCTGGTAATACCTTAGTGAACAAGACATGGATATGCTATAGAATAGTAACTGAGTTTAGATTTTTACATCTCAACCACTTCTGTGCAGATTAGCATATGAATGAACTATACAACTTATTTTCACAGTTTGGTCCAGTCTTTGATATTCTTCCTCTAACATATGAAATAGCTTTTCTTTCATAAGCAGAAGAGAAGCAGAATGAAAGAGAGAGCTCTGATACTCCTTGGCCAATTTCTTTATAAAATTACATTTGGAAATATCTATTTAATTGGTCCCTCCAAGGCCTGTAAGCTGAAAACTTTATGGGCTCTTGCGTGGTGACAGAGTGAATAGTGGTCCAAGTGATTTTTGAATGGTGCCTACTAAAATAAATGTTTTACCAGTGATATCTCTTTTAAGGTCCTCTGACATTCGAGGACTCAGGAATTCAGGGATTTATAAACTATTTGTCTTAGAAGAGAGTCGTATGATGAACGGTGGGCCGTTTACATTCTCCATGACATTTTTTAACTGGAAATAGAAATTCCATCCTTCCAACGGTGGATTCTGTGAAATAAAATGCTTGAGAGTGGTTTGTTAACGTGGAGAGAAACCTTTCTGAAATCAGCAATGATGGAGAATGAGTCCACAAAGAGGCCCCAGATTATGCTTTGTATACAAAGCCACACAACTGACAGGTTGTCACCACCTCCACAGCTGGGTATCTGGTTCAAGCCACCATCACCTCTTGCCTGCCAACTAATTGATCTCCCTGCTTCTACTTTTGTCTCTCAAAGTTTCTTCTCAATTAAGCATTGAAATTGATCCTTTTTTAAAGTTTACATGAAGCCATATTACAACTCAGTTCTAAACTCTGCAGTGCTCCCCATTTCACACACAGGAAAAGCAGAAGGAAGCCTTTACCAGGGACTGCCAAGCCCCACTCTGTCTGTCCCCATCACCTGGAGTGCAAAGATGGCAGAGGAGAGAAGTGGGAAATGAAGCCAGAGAGGTAACAGACAAATAGAGCAGGGCCTCACCATGTAGACACACCGGCCATACTCCCCATTAGCTATTCTCCCACATATCCAGGTGGCTGTCTTTTGACTACTTCAAGTCTTCGCTCACATGTAAACTTTCAGTAATCTCTGGCCTGACTATCCTAGTTAAAATTCAGTAACTTTTTGCTCCATTTTTCTCTGTACCAGGTTTCATTACATTCCTGCATGCTTATGCATATTCTTAATATATTTCTATGTTGTGCTGTTTATGCCCACTAGAATATAAGTCCCTACCTCCAGTGTCTAGGCTAGTGCCCAGTAGAAAAGTAGTAACGTTAAATAGTTGTTCTGGGTGAATGATGAGCAAAACTCTGGATCATATTAGATTAAAATCTGGAAAACTACCAATTAAGCTTTGTAGCAGTATTTAGCCAAAGCCATACCTTCACCATGACCATTCAATGGTTGGAATTTGGGTATAAATGGGTGAGAAGTAAGAGACCTGAGCATGGAATCAAAAACTTCTTAAAGTTAGAATTGCAATTTTGATAGAATGAAAATCTTGGTTGAGGTATTTTAGGTAGAAAATCAGGCTTAAAACACATTAATCAAGTTTAAGGATATGCTTTACAAGTTACTCCCACCTTCCACTGGCACACAGTTGTTTTAAATAAACTGGAGTCCTTTGGGCTCACCAAAAGATGGTGAATGTCAGGCTTCTTCGGATGAGTTCCAGGCACAGCCCTGGGGCACACAGGGATTTCTGCAAACGTGGGTGTTTCTTTGGGGCATGTGGTGAACTGGGCTTTGTAGTCACAATCGTAGATTCTGTATTTGTTTGTCTGCATTTATGCATCATTTGTTACTTTGAGCATTAGAAACTCCTCAACAATTCTATATTTTTGCCATGAATGGCACACAACACAAAGAGACATCAATGCGAAGTAGTGCTTTTTATTTCCCTTGGAACAACTTCTTTCTTTTTCTAGGACCATCTGGTTTCCTGTCTCTATAACGAGTGATTTTTCTATGTCCAAGCCGCATTTATGAGAAGAGCACATGTACCCTGCTTTGCCTTTTAGCTAAGAGAGACCAACACAACCAGACTTCAGAAAGATGCCCCATTTCCTGGATTTCACTAATCTCTATGTTCAGTCTCACACGACATTATCAGTCCCATCCTGAGTGCCAATGCCCCCATCCCCATTTGACTACTGAACTATGTAATGGCAACTGTCATGTGCTTTTTATTTTACAGAGATAATTAGATTGTCCCTTATTCCTAAAGTCAATGAACAACGGATAAATTAAACCACATTTTTAGGCTCTAGAATTTTTTTAAAATGATATTAAAAATTAAAGTTTCTTCTCAAACATTCATTTTAGGAATCCTTTTAGTGTGACTTTAATAATCACTTTTATGCTCAACATTTTTACATCCTTTTCTCTACCTTAAGTGTTACATTCATCTTGCCCAGGCTGGTCTGGCTCAGTGGATTGAATGCTGGCCTGTGAACCAAAAGGTCACCGGTTTAATTCCTGGTCAGGGCACATGCCTGGGTTGTAGGCCAGGTTCCGCTTGGGAGCATGTGAGAGGCAACCAATCAATCTATCTCTCACATATCGATGTTTCTCTCCTTTTCTTTCTCCTTCTCTTCCCCTTCCTCTAAAAATGAATAAATAAAATATTTAAAATTTTTTTTAATTCATCAAAGTATCTTAAATGGCACCCTAGGCAAAGTCTATCTTAAAAAAACAAATATTAAAAATATAGTAACACCTTAATGTGTAAATTAATACTGCACCATTTTGGTCAATAATTTTAATTTTAGTTTCTCAAAGCCCACGTGTGGTCCAAACACATACAAATAAAAGTCTGAAAGATAGGACAAGTTGAACACTAAAGCAGGATTTAGCTTTATATTTATTAGCGATTCTCCTCAGTTTCCTTAGGTTCAGACCATGGGCTATATAACCAATTTAGGGGTCGTTTGTCTATAGTGCAATAAGCAATTATTGAGTGCCCATTATGTCTCAGGTACTGGTACTAAGCAAGATTCTGTTAGTGTCCATTTGTTGGTGTTCAAATAAAATAATCTGTGTAATGTGCTTCTGCGGGCACTGCTGGATCTAATGGGAGCCTGTTTAACCTTAGCTGTCATCATTGCTATTGCAAAGCCATAAAAGTGTGTCCTGGTCCATGTGCCCAGGGCTTAATAGAGAAGAGAGTCAACCAAGTGAAGTCAGACTGTGTGTTTAAATAGAAATCTGGAAAAGGCTTGAAATGTATTTAGTCTACCAACAGTCTTCTTTATGTTTTTATTTGGGTTCCATGGGAATGGGTCTCTGTGTGGCAGCTTTGATGCTTTAACTGCAGAGAAATATATGTGTTTTCTTTGGCAAATTTTAAAGACTGCTATAGAAGGCATCCAGACAGATAGGAGCAAATGCTAGTGTAGAAATGTGTAATGAATTTCATGTAACCCTAATACATTTTTTTTCATTTTACATGATTTCATATGCATAAAAGTGGCAGTAAATAATTAATATTGTTGGTTCTATTTTCTAGAAATTTGTGAAAAATCTAATGAATGTTGAAGAGTTTTTAATTGAGCATGAACATGATTATGAGTGCATATTAATTAAAGGTAATATAGATTCAAAATGATATCTCAGTTGAACAAATTAAGAATAGATTATCTGAGGAAAAGAAGGGAAATTATGATTGCTTTACTCCTGGTGTTTGATAGTTCTTCCTAGGGAGCTGGTGGGAGGGACTGGCCATTTAAGGAAAGTCTTAAATCAGACTCATGTTTTATTAGTCCAGAGAAAGCTCATAATTATTTCCTTAGTAAGATACCAAACCTCCAACATTTACAATAACTGTGCTTGCTAACTTCAATAAACACATTTTTCCCAATTCTTTTTTCTCTTTTTCTAAATCTCTATATATTGTTTATTGTAACTGTTACAGACATTAATATATCTGGATTTAAGTTTAAAAAAGGTTCTTATTTTTATGCGTTCTACATTTGTTTCACCCTAATTTCAAGGATCAGAGTGATAAGATTTTTCAACTTAATTAACAGGTCCATATTCACATTTTCTCCTAACAAAAAATATAAACCACTCTCCCACTTAAAACAAAAATTGGAGAAAACAAACAAGCAAGCAAAACATGCCAAAGTTTCCCTTTGCCAGGATAAAGTCCAACTTCCTTAAAATGGTTAATCTTTCCACCCTGGTTTCTCCCCTCTTACCATTGCCTTTCTGACCTTATTCCTGCCACACTGCACTTCCTCCAATGCAGCATCACCAAGCATGCTCAGGCCTTTACCTCTGCGTGGCGTATTGCTGGAGAATTTAATAAGCAGTTGCTTTCACCATGTGTCATATGACTATTGATTTTACGTGCATTTGCAGTCTGTAATGAACCCTCTATGTTTACTGGTCAAGAGGTATATCTTACTTGCTCTACAACTCCAATTACCTTTGATGTTGTAACAATTGATATAGGATTTGGAAGAGAAATCTCTGTCTTTTCTACATTTATACTTCATTATATTTCCTTTTAGTTTTCAGCTTATATGGTTATTGCCTTGGTTTGTTTATCAAATACTTCAGTTCCTTCTCCCTTTATTTATTTGTTTGTTTAAAACATAGGTATTCTTTTATATTATATTATTATATTAATACATATTCTTATGTATTAATTATATATAAGTATACATAAAATGTAGATATTGATATATACCATATTTTATTATTTTATGTTATAAAATGACATTTCTTATAAGCATGTAAAGTATAAAAATAAATACCCTCAAGTGCTAATTAACAGAAAAGAATAAAATTTCTATAGAAAGGTGAATTAACAACTTCTCAGAATGAGTTCTGTACTGGTTTTCCTGAAGAAGTTTCAAACTTTGTAGCAAAAGAGAGCCATTACTTAGCAGAGACACCCTTAAACGAACTAATTGGTCTCTCTGTTTAGATCTTGCATTCTCATAATTTGTCACCTGTGGGGCAGGTAAGGTGTCCTTATAAACATGAAAATGAGATCACTGTCCTAGTTAAAACTTCTAATGGCTTACCTACCTACTGTGAATTAAACAAACAATAAGTAAAACTGTTACATGCCGTACAAAATCCTACAAGGGCCAACATGGTCTGCATGATCTAGCACCCATGTACTTGTCCCACACCTTACCACTCACTTTATGGGTGAACTCATTAGTCAATAAGCTTAGTTTTTAGTTGCCTTTGCACTGGCTCTTTCCATTTTAAAAACTTTCCCCCCAGATTCTCCCATGGCTTAATCCCTCACTGAATTCTTGTCTCTTTCAAAATGCTTTTGCCTCAAGAAGATTCTCCCATCCAATCTATCTGCATAACCCTATTTTTCTTGTTTTCTTTTTAATTGTTGACACTATTACAGATGTCACAGTTTCTGAGCCTCCTTTGCTCACCCCCACCAACCCCCACCCTGGCCTTCACCAATCTCTGTTCTGCAGCTGAAGCCCCCATCATGTCCCCTCCAGCACTCCTGATTGATCTTCCTAACAACTCACTGGTAGGAAGAGAAGGGTGACTAAGTCCTCCTGGGAATGTTGTAGTTGTGCATATGTGCATTCTCAGAGCTTGAGGATTATTGAATCATGTAATTAAGAGAGTTTACTAAGGAGAAAATCTAAGGGTAAAAAAATAAGTAAATTGAGCAGTTACACATTTATGAAGTGGGTCTGGCCTGAATTTATATACAGTTCTTACACCTCCAGAGCTTCTGCTTTTAATGTGTTACTATATTTTGTTCTAAAAATGAATTTATATACAGTTCTTATACCTCCAGAGCTTCTGCTTTTAATGTGTTACTATATTTTGTTCTAATGTGTTCTAAATGCATTTTAGAGTGTTTCCTACTAGTGAGTACAACCAGGAACCTGATAAAGCAGCTGGGGACAGAAATGCATGCTCTCTGATAACAGATGATTTACCTTGAACACCTTTTTGCTAAAATTAGCCCGATTGTCTTCTCTTGTGGCTTCTTGCCTTTAGAAATTATATAAAAACCCCTTGGATTTTGAATTCACTATTGATAGAGTAAATAGGTGGTATTTATTACTGAAGTACAATGGACATACAATATATAGAACATATTTAAAGTGAAAATTTTGATGAACTTAACAGACTTTTGAACAACATGCGTTTGAATGGCATGGGCCCACTCATACTGATTCTTTTCTTTTTTTTTTTAATTACTTCATTGTTGTGCAATTACAGTTGTCCGCATCCTCTCCCCTCCCCTCCCCCTACCCCCTTCAAACCCACCTCCCTTCTCTGCTTCCACCCTCCCCCTTGGTTCTGTCCATGTGTCCTCTATACTGGTTCCTGAAACCCTTCTCCCCATTGATTATTTTCAATAAGTAGAAAGTCGGCCCTCCACAAACTAGATATTGCATCTGCAGATCCAACCAACCAGGGAAATCCCCAGATGCAGAGGGCAGACTGTATGCATTAGTCTATGCCATTTTATAGAAGGGACCCGAGCACTTGCAACAACCCCGCACGCTGTGCAAGGGTCAACTGTACATTTCTCCCCATGAAACCACGCCCACATCAAGATAGTGAACCCTTCCATCACAAAAAATCCCCTCATGTCTTTTGGAATATCTACCTGCGCCTCTCCTTCCCAGACGAATATTGATCTGGTCACTAGATTGTTTGTGTCTACTAGAGACTTATATAAATGAAATCATCCTATGTGTACTCTCTTGTATCGCTTCCTTCATTCAGCACCACTATTGATGCTTTGTGATTCACTGATGTTGTGATGCATTTCAATAGTTTTTATTGCTGAATGTTCTCTCATTGTATGGACATATGCAATTTTTAGGATTTTTCACCTGTTGGCAAATATTTGTGTTTTTCCCACCTTTTGCCCCTTACTCTTAAATCTGCTGTGAACATCTGTTTGAAAGAATTTACATGGACAGACCTAGTGTAAACCCTTGGGAGTAAAAACACAGGCCAGTATATATTAATATTTGTAAGAAATGGCCCTACTGTTTTTAAGTGTTTGTAGCATTTTACATTTCACTCACAGTGCAGAAAATTTCCAGTTCCTCCTCATTCTTGACAATATTTGGTATGATTAATATTTTAAATTTTAGTTATTCTAGCTATGTAGCTAAATCTCAGTTTTATATTTCCTCAATGAATAATGATGTTTCAGCATCTTTTCCTGTGTTTATCTGTAATCTCTATACTTTCTTTGCTGAAATGTCTGTTCAAATTTTAGCCCATTTAGTTGAGTTGATCGTTTTCTTATTGAATTTTGGCTTTCTTTATATGTTTTATATATTATGAATACAAATCTTTTATCAGATATAGGCTTTGTAAATACATTTTCCTAGTTTGTGGTTTGTTTCTTCATTCTCTTAATATTATCCTCCTAAGAGCAGAAATTCCTAATTTTGGATGTCCAGTATAGAATTGGATCATGCATTTGATGTCATATCTAAGATGCTAAGAAGTTCTGGACTTCTTTAAGTGGATGTCTAACGCGTGCTTCAACTCTTACCCACACAGGACCCGTTCTCCTTAAGCAGCATTTACATCATCATTTTCTGAGCCACACACTGCAGTTGCTACACAATCCCAAACTAACAAATCTAAAGTAATAAATAAAACTACTGTCAAATATAAAGAATTTTAAACATTGTGAAGTGTTGTCTTTCTTATATTCAACTTATCATTGCCCCCTTCTTCAATCTCAATTATGCCAAATACTTCCAATGCATAAATTCATTGAGTTAATTTGTCATCAATAGCAATAAATATTATAGAACATAATGAAAACAGAATTTCTATATAGCATGGATTAAATTCTATTTCCCTAAATCCCAAAGGAAAATGTATCACAAGAATATGGCCAATTATAAGATAAATTAATGTGTGTATATATATATCTCTGGAAATCTATTTTCTAGAAATCAAACTACATAGTAAAAATATATTGCACATTATCGATACGTTTGTTATAGAGTTCCTTATTGTTATAATTCTATTTGATTTTATATGTAAAATGGAGTGAACATATTTCTTACAAAACTACTTTCAATTATTTTTTCATTTCATTAAGTATCCTTTCCACATCTCATCTCAAAATAACCTTAGAGAATATAATGCCAAGCAATTTTTATCCACAAAAATCTCAATTTATGCATTTTGCTACTAAATTATTCTTTCATATGAAAATCTTTAATGCAAAGAAAATTATATAATTGAATATAGTAAAGTAAAATAATAAAAATGTTTGCAATATATTAATGCAATTTTGGTGGAAATGGTTCAGAAAACAGAAACATATTTATAAGCTACTTATACCACATTTAAAGCACAGAAACCTCGATAACAGATGAACCATCAGACAGAGAAAAAGCTCTGGTTTTTTCCCTATTGCTTTGTGTGGGGTCATTTAATCATGGCTCTAATCACTGCATTCAAAAACATACATGATATACCAGAAAGTCTGCAGTAATTCTTCTCTACTCAGTATCAGATAAGATAAAAAAAACAAAAAAATCTTTCTGCTACTTCCTGTGGTGAACATTTGTTGTGCTCTGCTTATCAATAGCTCCTTTAACAGGAACACACTATTAGTTTTATTAAATCTGTTTGAGTATCATCTCTGTTTACTTAGACTTCATCATTTGGTGGTGCTCCAGTGGCGATGAAGGTGAAGAGTACAATAAGAATGTGCCTCTGACTTAGGACAGAACCTTTGATCTGAACAAAGAAGAGCTACATTTATGAAAGTCATTGTCATGAGGGAATAGGTGTGCATTTGCTTTATGTTGTAACTAAAACAGAGTTTCCTTTCCTAAAGCAAACCCATCTTAATGGTTAAGTCACAAACTCATTCTAGGATAAAGCATTTACTGATTATACTTATTCTACATACCACATATCCCTCTGTATATATCAGTTCAAATTTATCCTGATTTGCTCACCAATTTTAATTGTAAATAATAATTTAATAAAAATCCAATAATCATAAGAGATATCTTTGGGGAGCTTTTGTGAGGGCCACCTTATATAAATAAATGCATTTCAACTTAAAAGCTATTAGCTTGTTTTTCTGAGGATGGTGTGTTCTCAACATTAGAATTTGGAATATGTGTCTGTTATATTACAGTAAAATAGGTTGTGGCTAAAGATCATCTTCTAAACTAGTCACAGCCTGAGAGACAGGAGAACAGGCCCAATTTTAAAACTGTTTAATTTTATATTTCACAATATAAATTAAGTACTTTATTTTTTTTTAAAGATTTTATTTATTTTCAGAGAGAGGAGAAGAGAAGGAGAAAGAGCAGTGTATGGTTGCCTCTCACGTGGCCCTCACTGGGGACCTGGCCCACAACCCAGGCATGTGCCCTGACTGGGAATCAAATGGGACCCTCTGGTTCCCAGCCCACGCTCAATCCACTGAGCCACACCAGCCGGGGCTAAGTACTTTATTTTTAACAACTTGAAATAGAACAATTATTTTTCATGTACAGAAAATTTCATACAGGGTAACATTTTCCATTTAAAATGAAAATTTTGACAGAAATTATCAACATAAAAGAATTCTCTCCTTTACTGAAGCAACCTTAGAATTTATAAAATCAGAGATCACTTTTTCCCATTCGAAGTTATCGATATTAAAATGGCTATTCCCTCACATTTTAACACATATTTATGTTATAAAATGGGGTGTATATTCATAACTTACTGAATTATATAACTAGTGGATTCAAGGGGAGCATTAAAACCAAGATTTAAATCCTTTTTGGTCCTACTATTGGTAATTTTCCTTCAGTCTTGTTTAGAAAGTTAGAAGCTCTCCTTCCTGATAGTTATTTCTCCATTTAGGTAGTATTTGTGTGACATTGTACTTCTGTTAGTATCTCTGAGAGCATTTTGATGGTGGGGGTTGAGATGAGTTAAAAGGTAAAGGCATTCTTTGCTAAAATGAATTATTATAGAATGCTAACTGCAATTAAAACACTTTGTAAACCCAAATTTGGTAGCCCTAACATTCAAATAAAACCATATTATCTTTAAGTGAAAGAGTAACTTAGAAATTATCTGTTCAACCAAGAAAGGGAGAATATCCTGAGGGGGGTTCATATATTACTGTTTATTATATGGTCAGAATTCCATGAACTGGAACTGAACAGGTAATGTTTGTAGAGAAGAGAAAATAACCAGTAGTCATTAAGCACTTAGAGTTTAGAAATTAAACATTCCACATCATGATGGGAATGGAAACATTGAGTGACATATATTACAAACACCTAGCCATTTTCTTTGCTTAGCATATGCTGGCTATTATGTAATACTGAAAAGACAAAAATGGCAATGAGGGAAATGGCATTTTTCAAGGGTATTTATCACTGGAAAGCACTCCTCATGACTCTAGTCATTATCAACTTTTTAAAATAAATAGTGGCTTGCAGTACTGACTTGGCACAATAGGATTGACAGAGAAAATTCAGTGTTTTAGATGTCTGGAGCCATGGACAAGAGCAGAACCCATCTTGTGCATGCTAGAAAGTATTAATTGCCACCCACTGTGCCCACTGGGACCCCTTCCACAAATCACTGAAACTTAGCTTTGCCTTCTGCAGACATGAACACAAACACTTTAATACAAAGATTTGCAATCGAGTTTCAGGTCATAACCTACAAATATGCTGACTACCCACTAAACAAATGAAAGTAATATATTTGCTAATGGAGACTGGTAAGTACTGGAACAAAATTAGTTAGATTAGAAGGAATTTACAAGGTTTCTTTCATTGCATTCTCTCTCTCTCTCTCACACATGAATTGAAAAGAACAGAACTTCTGAACATGAAAAAATATTAGAGATTTTGCAGGAATAATTTAGACTCACTTCAACAAAGAAATCTTTCAACTCTACATAAAATGTGCCTTGGATTCTGGATACAGGATATAAAAATTCAATTTTTATATCTTATGAAGTAACTATTTATAAACACTTTTTTAAAAGACTAACTTAATGACTATATTAATGTTATTGTTAAAATTATACCTTATTAATCTAAAATTTTAATGCATTATCCAGAAAATTCTACAGCCTCAACACCCCAGCTTACTTCTACTTAGTTGGCAAATTAACTTCTACCTTCTGGGTAGTTCTTCTATTTATTTATGATTCTATTTAGCACTTGTCACACTATACTATAATAATTGATCATAAATGTATTTGTTTTCCTACAAATCATAAATGTATTTGTAGTACATTTGATGTCAGACTCTCTGATCTTATTTAGATACATAACTAGCACAAGTCCTGGCATATAGAATTTTTCTCAAGCAAAGTTTTTATTGAATGTCCTCTACTTCATCCTAGCATAAGTTCATCTTGTTTATACATTTATTGTTCTCCAAATCTTTCCCTTGAAATGCTTTTGAATATCAAGCAGTTAGGCAGAAGTGGACTGGGCACAAGATTTAACAATCAGAATTAATAGCTATATTACTATTTTTCAGATGTGTGATCTTCAAAATATTATTTAATCTATGTAGGCCTTCTTTTTCTCATCTATGGACTGAGTATAATGATGCTATTAATATATTTTCTTGAGAGGATTACCAGTATATTGTATATAAAAGCACTTTATTGGCTTAAAAGTCCTGCATTAAAAAAAAAAACATTTTATTTTTCTTCTTGCTATATAAGGTAACTATTCAGTTCTGATAGCCCTAATTGTTAAACATTTTTCCAATCATTTAAATAATATTTTCTTTTCTAAATTATGTACTTCCTGATGTTTATATGGAGATAGCACACAGCCAGAAAACCAGGACTGTAACCCCTATTCAAATGTTCTCATATGTTAATCAAATATAATTTATTTTTACTAATTCCAATTAATTTGAAAACTAAAATATTTCTTAAGTTACTGATCAAAGGTTTATCACAGTTTGTTCAAAAATGAATATGCCTATTTTATTCACGTATGATGATGTGTGTCTATGTGTCTGAATAGTCCTTAGGGCTATTTTCATACTACAGGCAAAATTAGGTGAAAATAGGGCAATTATTATGGTCCAAAAACTCAATACTATTTATCTTCTTTTTTATTAAAATGCCAAGGACAGAAAAGTTGTTTCAGCCCCAATTTCAAGTTCCCAATTTTGAATCCCATTCAAATACCTACATGTAAAACTGTGCATCTGAAGCCCATTCTGCACGGAGGCAGACACGTTCGCTTCCCATGTGGACTTTACTATTCTGAAACGTACACATTTGGAAATACATGAAAAATACCTTCAGCTCTTTGAACTGTGGCAGCTAAGTCCATTTTTTATGTCCTATAAATGAATCCCATTAAATTGCTGAAACGGTATACAGTATTTACATGCATTTAAATTCACTATAAATATTTACAGAATTTTAAGATGAATGCCAGTAATATACGCTAAATGTCTGACCACAATTACTTTTCATGAGTAAATGAGTTTTGCCAAATGGCATTTTTTCTTACAAAACTAAGTCTTTTAGAATTCTGTTCAGATGATAGTAATATGTAGATAATCACACTCGACAACTGTTCACATTAAGTTGAAGGAAACCATCAATTTTTAAAGAGATTCATGGCTGGGTATCTAGACCTTATGCTTGTTGATGTGCGCTCTTTACTATGTGTGACTTTTTTTAATGGAGAGAAAAATGAACCATGGGGAGTAATAGAAGTGTGAAATGGCAGGCAGATGGTGAAATGAGGTTAAGGAGTGGAAGGTTCTTCAGAGAGAACTGGAAGACTGGTGATTCAAATGCGATTGTTAGCAGAAACTTCTGGGAAATAAACTGCTTCCAGTAGTTTCTAGAAATTATTTTGATTGCAATGAGTTTTCTGGCAGTGACACAGGTGAATTTTTAATGCTTGGACTACGATATAGATGTCAATAAATATCCAGTACAGGGCCCATCGCCTTTCCCAGTCAGGTCAGCCATACTGGTAACATCAGGTTTCTCTTTAGCACAAAAGCAATGAGGCTTATCATCATTGCCATGCTTTTAGTAACGTAACTTTTTTTAAATGGCCTTTTCACAATGTGACCTACATAGAAAATGTGCTCTTTTGAAGGCCATATTTACATTTTGACTATGCATCATCTCAACATGCTAAACCAGAATTAAATAGCGGGATTATATGACAGCCATTTACCAAATCTGCAAGGAAGAATGAAGACAAAGTTGTGAAAAATAACTAATAAAAAGTTTGTTGTATATCTAATTTATGATTCTTTGTACATGGAGTTTGGGAGAGGATACATGCAAAGGTTTGTCTATACATTTTATATTCAGTACACAGTTCCTTAAGGTGATGGCACAGAAATTCACGGACCTGACCACAGGAGCTCTATATTCTCATTCTTTGCCCAGCATTTATTCAATATATGACCTTTGAAAATGTTTACTAAATATCTAGGCCAGACTTTCATGGTCATAATAATTAGAAAACACTTAGGCTATTCCTAAAATGCCTTCCAGTTTAATAATACCATTAATTGTTTGAAAATATTACAAAGATCCATAAATAAGGAGAAAACAAAAGGCATTTCCTGAATGCTAGATTTTCCAGTTCTACTGAGAGGTATTTTGTATATTTTACAAGATAAAGAAGCTTGCTAATTTGATCTCAGAACAAAACATTGTGCTTGGCACATAGTGAGTACTTTGTCAATATTTATTAAATTAATGAAATATCTGGTTTTCGGGGGAAGATGGCAGTGAGATAGGAGGAATAGAGTTTACGTTCTCCTACACACTGGTTGATTTTCTGAGCAATGGGGCGAAAACCCAGCAGTATTCCAACATATATGATGATTGATGCCCAAGATTACAGGGGAATTTGAACATTCATACGGTGAGACATTAAAACCTGGAGCTGTGAGAGGAACAGAGTCAGCCCCAGACAGGGGTCAGTCCAAAAAATAGAGACAGTGAGACAAAATTAACTTTGCTACTCCAGAGAACTCGACAGATTAATTTAAGAAACAGAGGCTAGCAAGAAGAGCCTCACAAACAACGGGAAGACAAAGAAACAACCCCCAAATGGAAGGAAAGGGAGAAACACCAGATAGAATGACAGACGAAACAGAGGCAAGCCAACTATCAGATATCAAGTTCAAAGCACTGATTATCAGGAAGCTCAAGAAGCTCAATGAGCTAGCAGAGAATTTCCAGAAAATACAGGGAAACTACGATGAACTCACTGCAAACTATGTCAGCATGAAAAAGGAAATAGAAACTATCCAAAAGGGCCAAGCGGAAATGAAGAATACAATATCTGAACTAAAGAACACAATAGAAGGAATCAAAAGTAGGCTCGATGAAGCAGAGGATCGGATCAGTGAGCTGGAAGACAAGGTAGAAAAAAACACCCAAAAAGAGCAAGAACAGGAAAAGAGAATCAGAAAGAATGAAGAGGTATTAAGGGAAATGCAGGACAACTTGAAACGTAATAATATTCGTATAATAGGGATACCAGAAGGAGAAGAAAAAGGGAAAGGGAGAGAAAGCGTGTTTGAAAAAGTAATGATGGAAAATTTTCCTAATCTGATGAGAGAAAAAGTCACACAAGTCCAAGAAACACAGAGAGTCCCAATCAAAAGGAACCCCAACAGGCCCATCTCAAGACACATCATCATTAAAATGGCAAAATTCCAAGACAAAGAGAGAATCTTAAAGGCAGCGAGACAGAGACAGGAAGTAACATACAAGGGAGCCCCGATAAGGTTAGCAGCTGACTTCTCAATGGAAACACTCCAAGCCAGAAGAGAATGGCAAGAAATATTCCAAGTAATGAGAACCATAGGCCTGCAACCAAGACTACTCTACCCAGCAAGGCTCTCAATCAAGATAGACGGCCAAATAAGGAGCTTCCCAGACAAAAGAAGTCTAAAAGAATACACCTCCACCAAACCAGCTCTGCAAGAGATCCTAAAGGGACTGATTTAAGGAAAGGAAGGGAAAGAGAGAGAGTGAGGAACACAGGTACAAAAAAAAAATGGCAATGAATAAGTACCTATCAATAATAACCTTAAATGTAAATAGATTAAATGCTCCAATCAAAGACATAGAATAGCGGAATGGATAAGAAAGCACAACCCACACATATGCTGCCTACAAGAGACCCACCTCAGGACAAAAGACTTACACAGACTGAAAGTGAAGGGCTGGAAACAAGTTTTCCAAGCAAATGAGCAGGAAAAAAGAGCCGCGGTAGCTATACTCATATCAGACAAAATAGACTTCAAAAAAAGTGCCATAAAGACAGACCCAGAAGGACACT